>JZSA01007122.1:0-12987 GCA_000956155.1 Cotesia vestalis | reverse complement strand
TTTTTTTTTTATTTTACGTAATTTATTATTTCCTAAAATACTGAATTTCCTAAATACTTTCCTGTACTTGAATAAAAACTAATCAGCAAAATTTAAGAAAAAAAAATCAAGAAAACCTACAAAAAATTGAGCACGATTTTTTTTTTGCAAATTGTGTCGATTCTACATTAGCCGAAGGAACTTCGTTCCTACCTGGTGTCCCACAACACCACATCTTTCTTTTTTTGTTGTGATAATTATCATAATTACAAGATATATAAAAATAGTGTACAAGACTTATGTTTTACATTTATACTTTTGACAATAAGATTTAACCTGTTTATAGTCACGCTTGACTTTTATATTGCTAATATTTCATTTTTTAATTTTTATTCTTGTGCAATACCAATTATTATAGCGAAGTTACCGTAGGTAAAATCAAAATTTCTATCGAGTATAATACAAATTATACGGCATATTTTTTCGGATTATATTCAGTGTAATCTTACGCGGCATAACCAGAAAAATTATTTGGTCAAATCGGAGATTACACTAAGTAAGGTAAAGTACCCAGTACTTGAACACTTGTAAAAATGGGACCAGTACTTGAACAGACTTTTCGAAATGTTGTAATGCAAAATCCGTATATTTATTATGAGTTATATGCACATGTTATAATTATTCAATGATACAGTAATTAATTTCTGTAAATTTTTTCAATTATAAATTAAAACAATTATATTTTTATTAACTTAAAAGTTGACATGTCGAGAATAGCCGATAGATGCTATTTTTTTTCATAAAAAGGTACTAAACCGTAAGCCGAAAAATCAATAAAAAAAACGGTATATCATCATTTTAAGTAAAAAAAATTGTGCCACTCATTGAAATAGTCTTTTCTAAACAATACATATTTTTTGCAAAGACATAAACTATAATTTTTATATTAAATTTTAACGTTCAACTATACCTCCAAATTTTCAAAACGGTACCCAGAACTTGATACTAGTCCTTTCATAGTCCATTTTAAAAACGTTGTCAAAATATAAATAATCAATTATCTTTGTTATTTTACGCTTCAATAAATTCAAAATTGGTTATATTTTCATGCAAATTACTAATTTGAACTAATAATTACATCTTTATATATTAAAAGTAGGGTCAAATAAGTTTTACTTTGAAATCTGTTCAACTACTGGGTACTTTACCTTATAATACAAAAATAATTTTGTATAATCTGGAGTATATTTGATATTATCTGAAATTTTTTTTCACCAAAGATATCACAGAGTACAATATGCGAGGATAAAAAACATTTGTCAAAGAATTTTCACTATTATTTTTCCACGAGAAAAAATTGTTACTTTAAACAAATAGTATATTTGTTTAAATATTCGCCTCGGGCATCATGACGCGCAGGGCCGAAAATTCAACTTTCGGCCCTAGTAGTGTATACGATTTTTCTTGATAGCCGGTCGAAAGTACGTTATCAATTTTACTTTTTTTAACTTCAAGTGCAGATAAGTAGGTCTTGACGCCTGCCCCGACATTTGCGGCACGAGCGAAGCGAGTGCTGCTGGTCGTGGGGGCAGGCATCAAATACATTCGAAGAGTCAAGTCTGGTCATATTTTTTAAAAATAAATTAATTTCATTTTTTCAAAGATGTACTTATTTTCACTAGTTTAACAAACTATATTAGTTATTATAAAATTTATCAAACAAAACATATTATAAGCGGAAAACTCTTATTGCATTTTTTTTAAACGTTTCAATTTTCTCTTGAATGATCGCAATTATTAATAATCCTTCCATAAAATACACAGTTTTCAAACTTGATATTGGAGCAGTTAAAATTTGTATCTCCACTAAATATACAGTTTTGATATTGATGGATTCATCAGATGACATGACACTGAAGTTGACAGACATTAAAAATTTTTTTAGAATTTTATGGCAATTAAATTATCATAAAAAAATTTAATTAAAAAATTCCACATGTGAAAATTAATAAAAACTACAAGTGTAAATTTTTAGAAGCATTTTTTTATTATAATTGATTTGCTATAAAAATTTTCAAAATTGACAGCTGATAGCTAACTTCAGTATCATTCAGATGACAACGTATTATTCATTTTTACTGGGGTATTGAATTGACATTAATAATACTTTAATATTAAATTAACAGACGACTAAACAACATTGATAATTATTTTAAAGGTTAGAAGAGTTTCTATGAACTCGACGTTGTTTAGGAATCTTTTATTTATGATGTAGAAATTATATTGAATAGGATCTTCCAAAATTTCTTCCCCATCCAGGAGTGCGGAAATGTTAATTGTCAAATAATTCATATTCTTCAAATACAGTTCTTACAGACATAAGATTTGATAGAACCTCAAGAGAAATAGGTAATAATTCCAGGGATAGGCTCCAGGGTCAACCGATTTATAGTATATTACACATCTAGGGAAGTAAAATAAGAAATGTCTCAGATCACATGTAATTGTTGTCCGAGGCGAAGCCGAGGTCAATAAACATGTGATCTGAGGCTTTCTTATTTACTTCCCGTGGTGTGTATACTATTTTTCTCCTCGACGGAGGCGGGAAGCGGCATTTTCGTTTAGCGCAGCGGGAGGAAAATTGACGCTTTCCGTCCGGAGGTGAGAAAAAAATTTTTTTTAGGCGGGAAAAAACTTCTTCCTACCCTAAAGAAACTTTTGAGACATCAAGCAAAAAAAAATTTTCAAAAAAATCACCCTAGTACATACGCATATAAAGTATCGCATGAATATCGTGACAATCACGATATTGTTTGGTGATGAGTTTAATATTTTCACTCTGTGTATGGCGCTTAGTTAACGTTTTTAAATAGATTCCTCAGAAGCCATAATCAGTATTGTAGCCGGTCTTATGTCATAATTACACGCCTCACGACGCGCGAGCGTGTGGTAATGCTCGACTCTCGACTTGCGAGATATTTTACGATTTTACAGTATAAAATTGTTTATATACGAAATGATTAGAACCCAACTGGTTACTTTTCTGCACCTGATTCAGCACAGTGCTCGAAAAAAGGCTAAGTTAAAGGGCGTGGCCAAAGTAGCCATAAGTGGAGGACAAATACAGATGGCAAGCCTACACGACACACTGTATGTCCCAAATCTGAGAACAAACCTTGTGTCGGTGTCAAAGAAAACAGATAAGGAGATGAAAATTATTTTTGATAACAAAAGTGCAGTGGTAACTTATATGGACGGTAAAACAGTCATGATAGCTGACTGTATTGGTGATCTCTATTTTGTACAAGAGAAGTATCACGCGGAACAAGCACAAGTAGTTACCAGAGTGACGTCTCAGTTAAAACCCGTAGCCAAGAATCCGTCTAGTCTATAGAGCAAAGATGAAGCTTTTGGTAAGTTCAAACAATTCAAAAATTTTGTTGAGACTTTTACTGGCCACAGAATTAAATACAACGACAGAAAGTACTGCAACAACAAATTCGAAGAATACCTGAATGAGGCTGGAATACAGAAAGGTTGTCTGCACTGTATACTCCACAACAAAATGGAGTAGCTGAAAGGAGAAACAGGACACTCCTGGATACAGCGAGGTGCATGCTCATCGAATCAAGTCTACTTCATTTGCATTGGGCGGAAGCAGTAGCTACGAAGAATTATGTAAGAAACCATTGTCTCAGCAAGTGTATAAGCAGAAAATCTCCATACGAGATCTGGTACGGAAAATTACCCGACCCACGACACATGAGAATTTTTGGTGCTAAGGCCTACGTGCTGGACAAGAGCATTGGTCGTATAAAACTGGATCCAAAAGCAACTTCCGGTAAGCTAATAGGCTACGATTCACAAGCAAAAGGGTACAGAATACGTTTAGACAACAAAATGAAAATATAAAAAATAAAGAAAAAGATGTAGAGGAGCCAAGAAGACTCTACGTAAACGTTGATCTTACTCCGTACGGAGAAGAAGAGGAAGAAGAAGCAGAAGAAGAAAACGAAGAGACAATGGTAATAAGAAGACTGCCTGAAAGACCAAGGATGATATGTAATGGGAGACCCGGTCGTCCATCAAAAGAATGTAGGACTAACAGCTGCTCCAGTCGAGACTCGACAAGTAGAGACAACGATGACTTTCAAGAGGACGTATTTGAAAAAGAAGGGACTCGTGGCATGAAGAGACCACTCGACACCTCGTTAATGTTGACTGAAAAACGTCCAAGAGCATTGGATGAACCAACTAGTCTTGGGTAGTTCGTGAACGGCCTAGGTAGGGAGAGCGTTCTTTGAGGTGAACTATGCGAACTAGTTCATCGATGATATCGCTCTTAGTTCTTTTGAACGCCTCATGCGTGAGCGTATGGAAGTGCTTTACTTTTAAAATGCCGCTACGGGACGATTTTGCAATATAAAATCGTTGATATGTCCCAATTTAGACACTAAATCAACAAAAAAAAAAAGTATGTTTTGAAAACTAGATATATTCAATTATAACGTCAGGGTATTTTTTTGTTTACTTTTTATTTACAGTATTATCTCAACAAATACTGTTGTTAAAAAATTATTAGTACGGCGGTCAATAGTCCTCGCGTTTCTTGTCGTCACGTTTCAGAAAAATATACACCATGAAATGAAATAAATCTTTTTCCATAAGTTTCCATTCATCCTTATAACGATCCTTACTGCAGGACGTTATCAAACTCGTAATCGTTTAAAAGATGTTAATGAAAGTTTATGAAATTTCAGACTATTTTTTTTCTATCTTAATAATTTTTCAAGTGGCACTAAGGTAGCAATATGAATTACATAGCGAATCAAATTCGATATTGACCGTCAATAAAACTGTAGAAAGTAGAAATAAAATAGAGAAAATATATTTTTCTGTATTTTTTTATAGAATGAACGTATGAGGCGTGCACTTTTAGATTTTCCAAACTTTTTACTTTTACTGTGCGCGCCTTGACATTTCGATATCGAAACTAAACAACTTTACATCCACATCAAATGACGGACTTTAAGTTCGAATTAATGAAAAAATAAATATTCGACAAAATTCAATTTCTACTCATATTTTTGTCTTTATTTATTGTATATACTGAATTATTTCAAAAAAAGAAGTAATGAACTGATAGAACGAACAAGTTCGCTATTAAATTGTGAACTAAATTGAGCGCTCTCAGTGGTGACCGATTAGGCCCAAGACTAGAACCAACTGATTCAATATTGCGGAACACATAATACTGAATGCTGACATTCAACTAAAAAATGCTTCTGCTGGAAAAGATGCAGCAATGTTGAAACGTGCAGTAGTCGATGAGGTGAAGTCACACCTCGAGCACGGAACATGGGAAATTGTACCAAGATCCGAAGATGAAAACGTCATCTGCACTAAAACAGTATTAAAGGTTAAAACGGACCAAAATGGAGAAATAAATAGAAGAAAGGCCCGTGTCGTAGCAAGAGGATTCGAACAAAGGTCCGATTTTGACTACAACGAGACATATGCGCCAGTAGCGAGATTTGAGTCAATCAGATTAATGATGGCAATAGCTGCAGAGATTGGAACAAAAGTACAACAACGGAATGTCAAAACTGCCTACTTAAAGAGTGACCTGAACGAAGAATTATAAATGGAACTGCCTGAAGGCCTCGCTGAGGCCATCAACGAGATTATACGCTCGGAGAGACGTGATTCAAAGATTCACAAAGCAGCTGTGAGGATGCAGGAAGCGCTGAAAAATGATAATCAAGTTTGACGACTGAGGAGAGCGTTTTACGGCTTGAAACAGTCCGGAGAAAGGTGGTACAACTGCTTACGAGACATTTTGGGTAAAATAGGACTGAAACCGACTGCATCAGACCCATGCGTCTTCACCGGGGAAATACAGGGATTTATAATCTTTATCACGGTCTGGGTGGACGACATCCTAGTTCAAGCGAACAATGAAGAGCTCCTCAAGCATGTGAAGAAAAATTTAAGCAAGGAGCTAGAGATTAAAAACTTTGACGACGCGCAGTACTGTGAGGGGATCGAGATAGATCAAAACACGAGAATAAAATTATGCTGAAAGAAGTACGTCGCTGAAACAATCAAAAGATTAAATATGGAGGAATGCAATGCAGCAAAAACACCAGCGAGTCCAGGAGAAAAACTGGATGAAAAAACCGGCGTGAGAACGAATAAATCAAAAAAGTGATACCCTCATAAAGAGCTGGTTGGTTCCTTGATGTATCTAGTGACATGTGCTCAACCAGACATCGCACACACCGTGAGTAGGTTAGCTCAATTCAATGACAGTCCACAAGATCACCACTGGGGAGCAGTCCGAAGATATTTAACAGGGACAGCGGAACTATCGTTACTCTATCATATGCCCATGAGAAACTTGACGGCTTACTCGGACTTCAGTTACGCAGAAAGAGTGTCAGGTCATACGCAAGAAAGTCCGCGAGGGACTCCTCAACGTAAAGCACTTGTAATCAGATGAAATGGTAGTCGATGTTTTCACCAAATCTCCGGGGCCAGCAAAACACTTGAGATTCCGAGAGGACTTGAGCCTGTCATGAATACTACGAGCAGATATTGGGAGGGAATATTGTAAATGCTACGATACCGCCGCTAGTTACATGCCGAATTGTTGGAGCAGCCTGTCTCCCCACTCCAGCACTACTATATTCCATTCTTAAGTTATCCGGCAATAACGACACACGCATAAATTTAATTTTCTCTACTTGTTAAATAATATAATAAACAATTAATTACCACGAATATAATCTTATTATTTCACGACAATATCTATTAAACTATTGGGTTAAGGGACGACCAGCAATTGGGATTATCCTTAGAGTGAATGGAAACTAATTTAGAAAGATTGATTTCAATTAATTGTCTATATATTTCGAAAAAGTTGAGACTAACATACATACAGACCGATGGACAGAGACGTACATATTTTTAATGTATATAATTAAGTAAGCAAATATTAAATTTATCCCCGTTGTAGTCCAATATCTCTAGTTTACGAAAAATTCTTATTTTTCCGGAGTTTACGTGCTCTTTTGGCTATAATGATGTTTTTATGCGGCGAAATAGACGCGTAGTAGTCTGTTGGAAATACAGCACTATCCCACGCTCGCGGTTATGAGTTGAGCAATTCATCCATAAACATATTTTGGCCTTTATATTCAAATAATTTATCAGTTGTAAAAGGTAACTGAGATCTGTTGAATTTATTTTAAATTTAGCACAATTCAAGCTATGATTTTTCTACTTTTGAAAATATTTTTAATTAAATATCGTGACTTTAAAATTTAAAAAAAAAAAAAATCAGGGAAACGGTTGATCCTAAAGGCTATCCTCGCAAGTTCCCTTTTATTCCATACCTAACCACTTGAAATTGTACAAATGACGTTTTTGAGCTTTGAAAGCTCAAAAATACAATTTTTGTGTTATTTTGAGCTCTCTGAGCTCAAAGAGACAGATGTTTTATGCTCTTATGCTCTTCTTACTTCTAAGAATTAAATGTGCTAAGACAAAAAATTACAACGCTTTAAAATTTTTATAAAAGGATACAATTGGAAGTGCTGCCTTTTTGAAATCAATAACACAATAATTATGAAGTGGATCTACGAAATCTAACATGTGATGAGGAGCCAATGATCTTTCTTCTTCAGTGACTTTAGCTGTTATAATATCCAGCCCTTTGTAAACCTGTAATAAGCCATGTATTATAAAAATTTGCTAAAAACAAGGATTTTTATTATTATTCGCTATTTCACCTGTTTTTTCTGGAGCTATAGTAATTTTCATTATTGTTATTTTTGTTATTGTTATTGTTATCAAAAAAATATATCAGCAGTTACAATTATATTTAATTTATTTATTATCTATTTATATATTGCTAAGTTGATAAAATCAATCTGTAGAAAAGTTAACCCTGCAGGCCACACTCGAAAACAAGCAGACTCGAGGGTACTTAAAATCTTTGATCTCATAAATCAGACAAATATGAAAGAACTTCTAAGATAATTATTAAGTTTTCGTAGAGGAGACACGTTGTCTGAGATTTGTGACTTCCTATCAGTTTAAGCCGAAACTCTGAGAAAACTCGACTAATTCTCGGGGTATCGACGGAGTTGAGACAGTGTTTTAACGATGGGAAATTGAAGAAAATACTCAAGTCTATGACAAAGAAAAAAAAATCAAGAATGACAATCATCTCGAAATTTTCGTTTTTTTCCGCTAGCCTAATAAAAACGTTGAAAATGAATCCACGTTTATGTTTTAAATTTTTTTCCTCCAAAAAATACACTCAAGGTAGTACCCTTGCCAGAGTCATTTTTTTAAGATTTTTTTTTTTATTTTGGCAGATTAATATTCATAAAACTCTGCATCGATTGGGACAAATTGAAAATTTTTGACCATCTAGTTTCAGAGATATCTAATTTCAAAGTTTGAGTTTTTAAACTCTTTTATACATAACGGTATATGGGATATCGAAAAGTTTACCTACAAACATTTTTATATCTCAGAAACTTTTCTTAAGATCTTTTTACAAAACTAGAGTAACGTTAACTAATAACTAAACAATTTTTTTAAAATTATTTCATTGATAATTACCCCACAATTTCAGAGATATTTATTAATAAGCAGTGAAAAATTTACCAGACTGTAAATTTACCGCACGTGCTGAAAAACTTGAAAAGTTTAATTTACGTTAGGTGTAACATTAATTATAGTCACTAATTTTATTTATTAAAAAAAAAAAAAAAATAACAATGATTATTTTATGAAGGTATTTTTTTATATTCATTAAAAATCCGAAAAGTTAACAATTTTAATATAATAATATATGTTAATCTTTCATAAGTTATAAAAATAATAGTCAGATTAAATAATGAAAAATACTAAAATTAAAAATTTTATGTTAGTTTTTGCTGTTGCACTAGCTATGATTTTACACTAGAAACAAACTTATTGAAATAATAGCTGAAATTTTTTTGCTGTCAACTGTTATATTTATCAATAAAAGTAATTGAGAAGTTTTAAAAAAGAACAATTAGTTAGTACATCAACATAAAAATATAATTACTGATTTTTCTGAAAAAACAAAACATTATCCTTTATGAGTCAATTTTTCAGACATTATAACCATATTCCCGAATAAATTTATGTAAGTAAATAAACGAAAGCATGTATCACAACAGAGGTTAGTCTACAGCTAGTCCAAAACACTACAGTACAACCACTATACTATATACTATAATAGATATTTGTGTTATAAGGCCTTGTAGTGGCGGTTTTCTGACAGCGACGATATTTCGATATGAGGTTAAGGTTTGTATAAGAAGGTTTGTAAGAAGGTTCGAAACGAGTGTAATTTTAACCTCCGAGGCGAAGCCGAGGACGAAAATTGACGCTCGTTTTCGAACATTTATTGACGCTCGTTACAAACATTAAAGCGAATATCGAAAAAAAGTCCTTCTCAAAATCACCATCTCAAGGCACATAAAATTTGACAATTAACAAGAAATTCATTCAATGTCAATATAGTGTTTAAATTTTGTTAAATACAAGGAAATCAGAATTTCTTAATTAATTTTCAATTATTGATGTAATAATTTTAAAACTATTTCATTTTTTTCTTTAATAAAAATATAGTTCACTGAAAAAGTTTGGAGTTAATTCTCAGCGTTTGAATTTGAGTAGGTGCGCGCGCGTAGTGCGCATGCGCATTACAGCTTTTGACGCCGAGCAATGTGGTGGATCAACAAAAACATTACCTTGCGAAGAAAATTAACTAACTTTTAAATAATTAAAGATTTAAAGCACGTAGGAATCTACTGATTGACTTGTTTTATCCATTAGTCTTAATTAACTATATACTACTACGAAGGATTTACTTATCTGTGTACTGTAGTTGGTCATATATTTGCCTAAAACCATAATTTTGACCGTTTTGTTATGAAAAAAATATGCTCGCAATGAACTTTTTTGTTAGATTTTTTCAGCACCTCCAATAAAGATCGCGGGAGTGGGTGTTAATAATAAAAAATCTTAATTTTCAAGATATAGCTTCAAAAAGCTGTAAATTTGGTGGGGGTCTTTTATTTGTCATGTAGAGATTATCTCAATACAGATTTCAATAAATTCTACTTCCGATTCGATGGAATGTGGGACCGTTAACTGTTAATAAATGATTTTTTAACATATGAGGATTTAATAAATATTTATTAACAGTTAACGGATATTTATTAATAGTTAATAAGTAGTTTATCAAGTACGATTTATTAACTGTTAATAAATATTTATTAATGGTTATGAAATATTTCTAAACTGTTCACAAACATTTATTTAACATAAAAAGTAAAAATAGCCATTTTCTTTTGACACTTTTTATAACCCTATAGCTGAAATACATGATAATAATTCAATTCACTAAATAAATAACATTTTTAATATTTAGAAATATAAAAGACTAGCTGTTACCCGCCCGCTTCGCTAAGCGCTTTGAAGAATTGCATTTTTAGATCTAGACTTGAAATTCAAGTGGAGTATTGTTTTGATTTGCACAGATTTCAAATGATCATTGAAAATCTAAGTTTGAGTCATTGCAAGTCTCATAAGTGAAATTTAAATCTGTCTAGGTTCAAGTGCGAAGAATTTTTCTGTTATTGAAAATTTTTTCAGTGACATCAATTTTTCATAGAAAATAAATTTAACATGTTTTTTACGAATTCTGTTTAAATGAGTAGCCAAATTTATTTTTCACATATCTAGTATTTGGAAAATATCTGTCACATTCCCTTGATCCCGCAATAAGAAAAATTTATAAATTATGTAATCCGTAAAAATAACATGTATGTAAAATTCTTAGTCTGTTGACTGAATGACTACATGTTATTTTAAGTTTTAGAAATCTTACGACTTTTTCCCCACTGCTAAAGAGACGTTTGTTGTAAGGAAATTTTTAGTAAATGTTATTGAAAATCAATAGACATGGCCTGAACTTTATGTATCAAAAAGCCCTATTTTATAATTTGGGAGAAAAAATTTATATAAAACTAAATCGTAAGAAAAATAAGAAAGGGTTAATAAAATCCAAAAAATAAGTAGCCTATAACCATCTACGAAAAATTCTGTGTTGAATGGTAGCAATCCTATCCCGATAGCTTCAGCCGTTGTTGAGTTATCAATAGTGTAACTAACACGACTTTTTTTTATACTAGAATTTGAATTTGCGCGCGCAAACGCGCGCCTTGACTATAGAGTTTGCATATATTTTCATGCTTTGATATATTTGACCAATCACGTTACGAATAATTTACTTCACCAATCACATCACGAATAAATTGGTTTCACATACATTTCACCTCTATTTTAATATTAAGATATATGGATAATTATGAGCCGTGATAGAATTTGATATTTTACAATAAACGTTATTCTAATGAAATAGAATTAATGAAAATGATTTTTAAGATGATTGTTGTTTATAAGTAATCTTCATATCATATGACATTGCGAGCAAAACAAATTCAATCACCGAAATATTTATTAACTGTTAATAAATATTTGTTAAGTATTAATAAATACTAATAAGCTATTAACAAATATACTTTCCTCCCAAATAAATATTTATTGGATGTTAAAACATATTTATTAAAATTTAACAAATTAAATAATTGTCTTCGAATAATTTAATTTATTCATAGTCAATAAATCTTTCTATCAATGTATATTGATAATTAATAATTTACAAATTTAATAAAAAATTTTGTTCATCAGGCATCGATCGTGTATACGATTTGCATTTCTTGTAGTTGTTACAAGCTCTGCTCTTCAAGTAAGTCTCGTAGGTAAACAGGTAAAAAATTAGACTTCAAAGCTTCAGGTTCAAGGTTCGGTTCCCGCGCGTGCCGTTTTTTATTCTAAGGAAATAATTCTATATAATTACATCTAATTCTATATAATCACATATAATTATATAGGGCCATTTTTCATATATAATTATGTATAAGTATATATAATTATATATAATCTTTTTTACTCGGGAGTGTCAACCATTTTCTAAATTCTCCAACATAACTGTAGGATTTTTTAACTTACCGATTTATATCACTTCTATAATAAATGAAGCTACAATCCCGGGAGTTATATCTATCTATCACAGAAAGTAATCAAAATAATTTGAAATTTACAATCTATTCCAATGTATTGAAATTATCCAAAGAATCCTGAATTTATGACTTATTTATCAATTGCGGAAAATAAAAAACAATTCAATGTCTTAAATTTATTTAAATTCATTTGAAATTTTCATAAAATCGTAAATTAAATTATTAATTTCTTTGTCAGAAAAAATAAAAAATAATTCGAAGTGTTATATCCGGCATACCGTATATAATACAGGGCCTCCCATTCCCGCCGAAAAGTGCAGCGCTTGCATATTTAGGGAACCACAACCAGGACTGCGCGACAACTAACTCGTGGCCGAAGAATACACATTACCGCGCATTGTCACCTCATCAAAAGAACCAATTGTTTAATTAGTAGCCCCTCTTTTAAATCGCGACCGAGGTGATAAAAACCACGAACACCATAATTCTACAGCTTATTTACAAGGTAACAGTTCTGCCTTAGAGCCCGGGTGAGTCCTACACCCCGTTACGTGTAGGCAGACTTCAATTATTAAATTAATTAGTCACTTTTCCTTTATTTCCAATTTCGAGTTCCTTAACGGTATTTCCGAGTTCTGTGATTGTGATTCTTCGAGCCAAGAAATCGTGCTTACGATAATCGAGATTCCCGCAGTTCCGGTGACCTGGTCCCACTCTCAAATTATCTATTTCTTTTGTGAATTATAATCGGCGAACTTTTGTTTGCCGGAGTCGTTACTCCGGTTACGAACTCATATACTTTCAACGCTATTTTATATTGTTATTAGTTAATAAGTGATAAGTGTAAGTTAAGACGTGTTTGCCCATAGGGCCA
>JZSA01007121.1:0-10488 GCA_000956155.1 Cotesia vestalis | reverse complement strand
ATTTTATATAACTTTCGGAAGTTAAAAAACATTTTGTTGTAAATTTAAAAATTAAAGAAATAATTTTGGAACGTATTTAGTGTGCGTGGTTGCAAAATATTATACTTTTTATGAAATTCGTAAAATCGATCTACTAAGACTGAAAAAAAAATTTGACATACACAATGATGCACACCAAGTACGTTCCAAAATTATTTCATATTAAATTATATATTGTGGCTTTTATACATTCTACATTAATTTTTGTAATATTTACATTTTTGCTACCCCGATGTCCGCTGTACTGCTTGAAACTATAAAAATTAATCGGAATCCCAGTGAATCTTACTGTCTAATTTTTTCAGTATATCGAATCATATTTTGAATTGCGATATCTTTATAGAAGTAATTATTGGACTACTCAAAAATAATTTTTTTAGATTTTTATTTTCATTTGTTTATCAGTTTTTTTTATTTATTCTAATTATTACACGGTTAAGGGTACATTATCTGGATTTTATTGTCACATTTACACTCACACACACAACAGATTATTACATGTAGATATTTTTAGTCAGGAAATCTATACTCGCTAAACACAGGTAAGTATTTTTATTCTTTTTTACGTAAGTCTGATTAAAAAATTGTATAAAGTACATTCAATTCCGTAAATGCCTTCCAGGCTGCATAACTGGCAAAAATTTTGAGTTTTTACTTTGACAAACGTTAAGTAATAAATTGAAAAGGAAAAAAATTTATAGATACATTTTTTAAACTTTCATAAAAGATTTTATGAAAACTCAAGTCTACGAAAAATTAGTTAATTAACAATTGAATAACTTAAACAAAAATCAAGCTAAAAAATTTTTTTGGAAGGGCTTTATTCATTCAAGTGTCTAGATGATACTATAATTTATTCAGATTTTTAAATTAATATTGAATGTTATAAAAAAATTATTTTGTGTTGCACACTTTGCTTAGTGGCGACGCCTACTAAGAAAAATTTTTTTTGGAACTTTGATCCATATGGCTGAATTTGTAATTTTTTAAAACAACGGAAAAAAATGAAAATAGAAATTTGTTAATAACAAATTGTTAATAAAATAAATAATGAAAATTAAAAAAAAAAAATTAGAAAAACGGTAGACCCTAAAGGCTATCCGTGCAACTTCCCGCTAATTTCATATCAGGTGCTTAAAACTGCACTAATGATGGTTTTGTGCTCTCCGAGCTCAAAAATACAATTTATGTGCTATTTCAAACTTCCTGAGCTTAGAGAAATAACTTTTCTATGCTTTTGAGCTCTTCGAGCTCAAAAGTCTGATAAGACTTCGATAAAACACAATTTTCCAAATTTTCAAACTGCAGTAACTTTTAAACCAATGAATTGATTTTTACGCGGTTGGCAGCATTCGGCGCAATTTTTTAAGACCCGTAAAAAATCTGTTAGTTTAGTTGGATCGAACCAAGAATTTCGAAGTAATTCCGAAAAAACACTTTTTTCGGTTTTCTTTCGCCAACGATAACTCACGAACAAATCAACCGATTTTGACCGGACTGTCGGCAATCAACGTGTTTTTTTTTTTATGTTAAGAGCTAATTACTTTTTGGGATAGATCGGTAGAGCCGTTCAAAAGTTATTAAAGAAAAACCACATCAAAAAAAATTTTTGCATGTCATGCCCTCTCGAATGGTACCCACCGCGATGAAATCGGTCAGGCTGTTTATAATTTATAAAAGGTTTAAGTACGTCCATAAACACACACACACACACACACACACACACACACACAAGTTAAAAATTATTTCTTAATAAATAACACAATAAATATGACAATAAATTGACAAATAAAAACTTGAAAAATAATATTCAATTTCTCTATTTGTTTACAACAAATGTTTAAACAATTAACATTAAAAATTTTTTAGTCAAACTATTAAACGCGATATATTGATACAAAAACAACCGAAATTAAAAATTTAGGAAAAAAAGTTTTTTTTTATAACATTAGCCGGATAATTGAATTTTTCATAACTTAGAAAAATCATTACAAACAAATGAAAAAACTTTTACAAACTTTTCCAACGGAATCTTATTCATTATTTACATGAAAAAAGCTTCTAAGAGAAAAAAATTTGTAGACACATTTTTTAAACTTTTATAAAAGATTTTATGAAAACGAGTCTACGAAAAATTAGTTAATTAACAATTAAATAAGTGAAACAAAAATCAAGCTAGAAATTTTTTTCCTGCGGAGCTATATTTTTTCAAGTGTCTAGATGACACTATAATTTATTCAGATTTTTAAATTAGTATTGAATGTTATAAAAAAATTATTTTGTTGCATCCTTTGTTTGGCAGCGAAGTCTAGGCGCCGAGACTGCGGGCGGAGCCTAATTTGCAACGTTAAATTAAAATTATAAATAATGGAGCTACAACTCCGGAAGTCGAGACTTATTTTAATGAAATTTTCCCCTTTTTTAGGATCTTTTTTCAAATTTCAGATATCTTGAATATTTTTGAAGTTATAACTGCAAAATGGAGACTACCTTTTTTTCACTTCGTTTTTTGTTTAGAACAAATGAAATTTTTAATGGCGGATACATTAAAAAATACCTCTTTCTTAGAATTAAATTCAGAATCCAATGCACCAATCGCCATATTTTTAAGAGGCTCGGATCGATTTTCCGCAAGTAACTCACTTCTCGACTAGACTAAAAGACGATCTGAAAAATTGGCAGTAAAGAGAAATAACGTAAGCTTTAAGATCCCAAACTGTAGTACAAACTATTGTGAATATTCGTCTGTTGTTACGTCTATTCGTTTTTGGGAAGAACTTCCATCAGAGATTATAAATGCACCGAGCTTAGACATTTTTAAAAATCTGATATTTGATTACTTGTTTGATTTAGATACTTGATCATTTTCGTTTGGTTAAAAATGAAGAAAGCAGGATGAGCATAGATCAAAACTTAAATACTATCATTAAATCTTTGAAACATGAACTCTAGTTTACTTAGTATTGTTGCCTATAAAATTTTTTGGCTAACTCGATTGATTACTATTAAAACTACTTATATGAAAACTGTATTGACAATAATTTTCTCAGCATTTATCGTACTTTTGTATGTTGAATGATAAATTTGTTTAGTTTATGTAGATTAATCTAAGTCTAAGACGCTACTTCACGGTAAATACTGTAAATATTGTATTGTCTTATATTTGCCATTTGGCTGTTGAGCCTTGGCATAAATTAATAAATCGAAATCTGAATCGAAAATTTAGTTTAGTATCGAACATCTCGAAAATCTCGAAATAATGGTTACTGATTCCTTATTGGTTGAAATTAAAGCGCGCGCGTTTGCGCGCAATTCGAATTCCTAGTATTCATAGGAAACAATACAAAAGTATTCAAAATTACAGATATATTTCAATAATTATTTATTTATGGTACGATTGCATATTAAGTTGTATTTATTTATAAAAAATATTGGAAAGTTTTCAAAATCACAAATAAATGACAACAATTTTTAACTTCCCGCTAAGAAAATCAATGATTTTCGAAAAATCGGAAAGTTATTGGTTTTACCCCATTTTACAAAAATCGAGGTTTCAACAGATCTCGACGTTTTCAAACCCTAAGAAGCTTTCTTGACTATTTTTACGATGATGTCCGTACGCGCCCGTGTGTGTGTGTGTGTGTGTAATCTTGTGCATGTAGATGTAATTTTTCTGCGCGTAATGATAATTACGGATGCGTAATTATCATTGCACACTTGATGATTAATTAAGTTTAAATTTCTCACTTAATGGTCAAGACTAGGTTACTCAATTCTGGCTCAAGTCTGGGTTGCCATTCAGTTGGCAAAAGCTAAGTTGCCTTGTGTGTGTGTGTTGAAAGAGCTGGATTGATTCCTAATATGTGATATAGATATTTTCTAATATTTTTAGCTCGAAAGTGAAGAAAAGTTCTACTGGATGGCTTCCAAGTAATAACAATATTTTTTCGCTTGTTTAGTAATAACAAAAAAAAATTTATTAGATGAATCCACATAGTCTGTAATAAATAATGTTACTTATTTAATCAAATAGTTATAGTAGTTAACAATAAATGATAAATGCCAAAAATTAAACTCAATAAATTTTGGATAGTAAGACTTTGAAAATAGTTCAATAAAAATTAAGAAATAAGGTTTGTTGCATATTTTTTTTATACTTTGATTAAAATAAACCGTTAAAAAATAAATTCAATTCGATCATTAAAGTTTCGAAATAATTCTTTTTATGGATTCGATAAGTATTTGTACAGCTTGCTGTTTATATAACGTAATAATAATTTTATCAACACAAAAAAATCAGTCGACACTAATCGATGACTTGATTAAATAAAGAACTTTAAAATAGTTATACAGTACTCATTAAAAATTGATTTAAGAACCGTACTGACTGAACAACACGGATATCTCTTGAAAGAAATTATAAATGATCAATGATTACTTATTAATTAGTGATGTATAAGTCCAAAAGCTAATGACCCTTAAAGTATTAGAGAATCTCAGAGACATGCATGAATAATAGAAAAGTTAAGATATGAGAATGCTTAGATATGAGTAGGCCTATAATTTGAGTGATGTATTTTTTTGACCATCTGACACAGATTGAAAATTCAACAAAATTCTCATTTACCTTATATTCGTGTAATTATTGTACACTTAAGGAAATGTTCTTTAAATATGACCCTTAAATTCACGGAAATCGTGGTACGAATGGTCGACCTCATCATTTGTCGGTTAGTAAAATGATCTTTGATTTTTCAACGTACCGCTAAGAAAATCGAAGATTTTCAAAGATCGGAAGTTATGGTTTTCATCCCGTTTTGCAAAAATGGAATTTTCATCAGATCTCGATGTTTCGCGGTCCTAGGAAGCTTCCCTGACTATCCCCGCTATGGTGTCTGGATGCATGTATTTATGTATGTATGTATGTGTGTGTGTATGTATGTATGTATGTGTGTATATGTGTATATATATATATATATATATAAATATAATTGTGTATACTGGACGGGTAGACGCATACGCAATTGTCAACAAGGTAAATGTTTTTCCAGAACCTGAAACACACACACACATATATATTAACATCAAAAAACCACGTCGATCGCAGCCAAGCCGGTCAAAAGCGGCGGATACGTTCGTAAGTTATCGTTGTCGAAAGAAACCCAAAAAAAATATTTTTTCGAGATTACTCCGAAATTCCTAGTTCGATCAATTCAAACTTAAAAATTCTTAATGAAGCTTAAAAAACTACATCGAATGCCGCCCAGGTGAAAATCGGTTTATTCATCCGAAAGTTATTGCGGTTTGAAAATCCAAAAAATAGTGTTTTATTGTTTCATGCCAGTTATAAGACATGCATTCAGCCATAGATCCGGTGCCTTCCCTGCTTTAAGGGGTTAGATGGGTTTCACGGTTTCGAAAAATCGATTTTTTTTTATGTTTTATTAAATTCTACAACATCTCTAGAATATTGTCCTAAAATTTCAAATCGATCCGAATAATAGTTTCGGAGATACAGTTTTATGAAGTTGCGCGCTCAAGACGCTGTTGTATTAAAACTCAAAACTTTAAACGCGTTTTTCTCAAGACTATGTTTTCAAAAACGGTACCCACGATTCCTCGAGAACTACTCAACCGATTTTGATAAAATTTTAGACAGGTCTCCGAGATATAATTTACAAGGTCTTGGAGGGAAGATTTTTTTTTTTCAATTACAACTATTGAAAAAATAAAAAATTCAGCGAAATTTTAGCCAAATTTTCATTTTTTTTTGTAAAAACCTCTGCCAAAAATCCAATTTTCATTTTTTTTTTATTTCTTCCGTTCAAGACCCAGTTTGAAATCTTAACTAGAGGACATATTTTTTTTCACTTCAAATGATCCGGCTAGGAGTTCTACTGATCACGCAGACGTATCTTTTTTCCGAGGGCTCGCCGGAAATGACGGTACATTAACAAAATTTTTAATAGTTTTTTTTTTCAATTTCAGGAATCCCTTATTAAACTTGTATCTTCAAGATAGTAATAAGTTTGAATGAAAGATTTCATTTTTTCTATTAAAAAAAAAATTGTTATCCTTTACAGATCGTTGCAGATTTTTAGAGTGTCGCTTTGCTTGCCGTGATCGTTGGATTCAGCTCTTTTTTGGCCTTTTAGTACTTACTTTTGTATGAGCCTTCTACTGAGGTGCATGGGTCAATAGATATAAATATTCTATCGACAGATATGAGTAGAGTGATTATCATTTTTAGAATATCTTAAAAAGCACCCCACGCTTTTTTAAAAATAAAATACATTTTTTTTATTTACACTATTATTAATTACATTTATTGAAATTTTTAACACTATTCTTAATTTGAATTTATTAAAAGCTTGTTTTTTTAATTTTAAACTATTATTTGACAACTAACTTACCAGCATGCACTTTGTTAATATTAGATAAATGGGCTCAAGATAATGGTTGAAAATTAGAATTTCTGCCTTATCGACTATGGATGAAAATTATATAAATTAACAAAAATCTTATTTTGCAAATTGAAAAATGAAATAATTTTATCAAATTAGTGTATTGTCATCGGTCCTCGATAAATCTACAAAGTTTGAACGAAATCTGGCCGTTTAAAGTGGGTCAAAATCGCACCCAAAGGAGTCGGTTACAAACATACAAACATACAAACAAACATACAAACATACAAGTGAAGCTAATAAAAAGCGTGTGAAAACTGCATCGATTGCTGCAAGCCGCGTGAAAATCGGTTTACTCAATTAAAAGTTGTAGCAGTTTGAAAATGAAAAAAATCGTTTTTCATCAAACTTTTATTAGACTTTTGGGGTCGAAGGGCTCAAAAATATCAAACAGCTTACTTTTGAGCTTGGAGAGATCTAAATATGACAATAAATTTTTGAACTCGAAGAGCTCAAAAACATCGCAAAAGTGGCAAAATTGCAAGCGCGTAATAACTGAACTTAGCGGGAAGTTGCAGGGATGCCCTTTAGAGTCAACCGTTTTCCAAATTTTTTTTTGTGAAAGATCATGAAATAAATTAATAATTTACCACTAAAATTTTAAATCAATTTGCCCCACCGTTTTTGAATAATCAATTTTCGAAATTGCATTATTTATACGCAGATGTATAGAGAGATGGTGAAGTTAGTATGAAATTATTTACATCACTCGAATAGTACGGAAAATTTTATAGTAACTTCACCAGAAGAGACAGAAAAAATACAAATAAGCGGCAATATTATTAAGAATGTATTCAATACATCGCATTGTCAACGTAACTGTAACTGTTAATCTTTTTAATAAAATTTTTGGAACATGTATAAATGAAGTAAATGACTATAACACATGAGACTTCATAGCAAGACCGAAAAACTGTGATAATGACCATAAACACAACTTAAACCACAAATAACTTTTAAAGGATTGATTTTATCGAAAAATTACAAAAGAATTTTTTTGTAAAGCATTCAATTTCTCATCAGAATATGCATCGATCATAGCCATAGTGACAATTTTTCTGAAGAAAAAAAATTAATTACAAAAATTTCAAAATTTGCATGTTATTTCAATGGGGAATGTAACTCGATTTGGGCAGGGTTTAATTTGGTAATTAATAGCTTATTCATGTCAGATATTTTTTTTTGGTCAAGAACTAAAAATCCAGGGGGCGGCAGCGAAAAAAAAATCAACAGGAAATGACGGACACCCTAATATATATATGGGGTATTCCATACAAAATCGACCACTTTTGCACCCGAACCCTTTAGATTTTGCTTAAACTTTTCTATCCCTTTCTACCCTTTGAAAAACATTTTTGAGAATTTTTTCAAATTTTTCTGTCCAACCTCAAAAAAGTTATGAATTTTTCAAAAAATGGCTTTTTTATTTTCAAATAGCCATATTTTTTTTTAGAAATTGACTTTTGGGTACCTTTTTTTTTTTTCAAAATTTTTGTTTTTGAATGAACTTTTCGGAAAAATACACGAAAAAATTTAACATGATTAATTATATAAAATAATCGAACTGTACATACAGGAAGAGAACCGAATTTGGGACCTGACGCTGGAAAAAAAATTCTTCTTCTGTTTAGCTGAGACTTACTTGAAAAGCAGAGTTTGTAACAACTATAAGTTATGTAAATTGTATATATGATAGATGCGTGATGAACAAAATTTTTTATTAAATTTGTAAATTGTTAATTATCAATATACACTGATAGAAAGATTTATTGACTATTAATAACTTAATTTATTCGAAGACAATTATTTAATTTGTTAAATTTTAATAAATATGCTTTAACATCCAATAAATTTTTATTTGGGAGGAAAGTATATTTATTAATGCCTTATTAGTATTTTTTAATACTTAACAAATATTTATTAACAGTTAATAAATATTTCGGTGATTGAATTTGTTTTACTTGCAATGTCATATGATATAAAGATTACTAGATAGATAGATTTGTTGCATTGTACAGCAGTAAGAACTGCCTTTTACAATTTTTTCATCACAATTGCACTGCCTCTTTCTATTTCACTGCGTTCGGAATTTTTATTTTCTTTCAAATTTTTCACTGCGTTCATCAAATTTCACTGCGTTCAAGTTTCTGCCTTTCTATTTTTCGCACATAGATATCACACCTGCTCTTTCAAATTTCTTTTTGTTTATAATTACTGCGTATCTCTTGCGGCTGTGGACCGACTTGTGCTTCCTGTACTGTATTCACCCTATTCCTAACCTCTTTCGAATGGCTTGTTGGAATAGTGGCGAAGGGGAAACCACAGAGAAAACCCATGCCAGTACAAGTCGGCTACCGGAGCGACCCCCGACGGTTGATTTGGAACTATTCTAATAACCGTCGGGGCTCGAACCCTCGCCTCACGGCATCATGTACGAACGAACTAACGATATAATGACTTAGCCCGCTCGGCCATTCTGCCGCTTTGATATAAAGATTACTAATAAACAAAAATCATCTTTAAAAATCATTTTCATTAATTTTTTTTTCTTTTTTTTTTTTTTTTATTTATTTAACCAGTAGAAAATACAGATAAGATATTTACATGTAAATAATTATATTACTATCTGTCCTATACAGCTGCCAAAGCATCTGTACACAGGACTGGTATAATATTTAAATAATTTAAATATTTATTTAATTCTGTTATATTATAATAACTTAATAATAAAGTTTATTAAAAAATACCAAATTCTATCACTGCTCATAATTACCTTTTATATTTTTAAATATTGAAAACGTTATTTATTGAGTGAATTGAATTATTATCATGTAGTTCCGCTGTAGGGCTATAAAAAGTGTCCAAAGAAAACGGCTATTTTTGCTTTTCATGTTAAATAAATATTTGTTAACAGTTAATAAATATTTGTTAAATCCTATGATGTTAAAAAATTATTTGTTAACAATTAATAAAGCTTATTAAATGTAAACAAATCCTTTCGTCAGTGTATATATAAAAATAATATCTATGTGTAGATTTATGAAATTATCTGTTTATACATAAAATCGCAAAAATGATTCTACGAAATTTTAAAGGTGCTCCCTTGCTTTAGAATCTATGATTATTTCAAAATTAAGAAAATAATAAAGATAGAATCAAAATTAAGAGATAAAATTTTGATGAAATTATTTATTTAGTATATGGAACTATATATTGCTGGAGGGCCTGGGTAACAATTTTTAAACTTGACAAAACTATTAATTTTTGTGAAATTTAATTTTTTTATAAGTTAATACAGTTTCTATTATTTTATTCGCAAAATACTATAGATTAAAATATTATTAATCATTGGAGTAACAGACTCTTAGATAAATAAAGAAAATGTTCTATTCAAATAATCACAAGTTCTATATATAAGTAATCATCAAGTTCTATAAGTAATTACAAAATACCCACTGGAGTAAAAAAAATTATATACAATTATATATGATTCACATATAATTATACATAATTATATATGATTGTATATAATTACATATAATTGTATATGATTAGATATAATTATTAAAAAATGCTGCATCTAAATATATATTGTTATATATAAGCACATATAATTATATGTGATTATTGGGGTGTGCCAAAATGTAACTTCCTTGATGGACCTCTTAAAATTGGAATTTTGAATTCCGCTTTTAACAGGGGCTGTGTTTGGGCATTTTCTGCGATATTTTGAGGGGAGAGGATTTATTTGATTTTCATAGAATTTTTTAGCAGAAGCTTAGCTTGGGCATTTCCGCTGAAAATTCAAAATTTGGCCGGAAGTGCCAAATTAAATCTGCTGTTAAAAATTCTATGAAAATCGAATAAATCCTCTCCCCCAAAAATATCTTAGGAAATGCCCAAACACAACTCCTGTTAAAAGTAGAACTCAAAATGCCAATTTTAAAAGGTCCATCAAGGAAGTTACATTTTGGCACACCCTAAT
>JZSA01007120.1:0-20821 GCA_000956155.1 Cotesia vestalis | reverse complement strand
GAACTAAACGGCGTTCTAAAGAGTTCCCTCAAACTTAGATTTCCTGAGAATTTGAACCGATTCGGACCGATAGATTTTAAGAAATCTTGAAAAATCTCAAAAGAAATAAGAAAAAAATAATTTTTGAAAGTGGTTTTTTTGGAATATCTTTTAAACGGCTCTATCGATCAAATTCAAAAACTAATCCGCTCTTAAGCTTGAAAAACCACGCCGATCGTCGCCAATCTGGTCAAAATCGGTTGATTCGTTCGTGAGTTATCGTGAACGAAAGAAAACCAAAAAAAGTGTTTTTTCGGGATTACTCCAAAGTTTTCGATTTGATCAATTAAAACCTGAAAATCCTTTATGAGGATGATAGAACTGCGTCAAATGCCGCCAACCGCGTGAAAATCGGTTGATCCATTCAAAAGTTATTGCGATTTGAAAAATCCAAAAATAGTGTTCTACGAAACTTCTTTCAGACTTTTGAGCTGGGAGAGCTCGAATGCATCAAGATATTATCTCTCCGAACTCAGTGAGTTCAAAATATCACATAAATTATATAGTACAATTTTAAGCGCTCAGGTATGGAATTAGCGGGAAGTTATAATTTTTTCGAAAAATAATAAAAAAAAAAGTTATTTCGAAAAATAGAAATTTTTTTGTCGAATTTTTGAATATTTTCACTTATAACTTTTTTCTTTGTAGTTCTACAACAAAAAGTTACTGGACCAAAGTTGTAGAGAATTTAATTTGCAACAAAAAATGTTAACAAATTTTTTTATCAAATTAATAGTTTAAAAGATATATCGTAAAAACGATTTCAACCCCTATTTTCAAGATGGCGGCAGTGGGACAAGGATAGCGACCCCACAAACTTGGTTTTAGCTTTACATTGACCCCCCCCCCTACACATCAAAAAAATAAAATTACGTCCTGTACAAAATGCAAGGTTAGGCCTAAAAAATGTAACATTTCAATGGACTAAATTTGAATTCTAGTATGTATTATTTTTCATAAAATAGGATTGAAATAACTATAAATAAACAAGCAGAAACTATACATATATAATGGTATAATTACTAACTGTTTTATCATCTGTTGAGATTCTTTTTAGCTCGACCTACAGAGGGGGTCATCTGAGTGATCCGAACGGAAATGTAGCCAATGTAATAATTGTAAAGGAATTCAAAAAGTAACTTGCTCTCTAACAAGTTATATACATTTAATACTCCATACATAACACTTATTATAGGTCAAATAATCATAAATTCAATGTAATAAAATACACACATTAAAACATTTCAATATCATATTTATGAAAGAAATTAAACTGTAACCCATGAAACATTACAAAAGAACGACAATTGATCTGTCTTCTAAGTTTTCTAAATCATAAGTAAGAAATTAGCTGTCGGTAAGGTAAATTTTGTTAGGTAACTGGCGGTGAAGAAAATTTAAATTATACATCTAATTCAAACACAACCTTTTTATAATAATTAAGAATAATTCTTCTTGAAAATATTTATTGTTTTTATTTATTAAAATATGTAAATATTGATTAATAAAATAATATTTATATGTTTTCTTTATATGTTATTCTAATAATATATATAATATTCATATGACAAGATCGTCATTATTGATAAATGTTGAGAAAGTGTATAAATAAATATTATTTTATTAATCAATATTTACATATTTTAATAAATAAAAACAATAAATATTTTCAAGAAGAATTATTCTTAATTATTATAAAAAGGTTGTGTTTGAATTAGATGTATAATTTAAATTTTCTTCACCGCCAGTTACCTAACAAAATTTACCTTACCGACAGCTAATTTCTTACTTATGATTTAGAAAACTTAGAAGACAGATCAATTGTCGTTCTTTTGTAATGTTTCATGGGTTACAGTTTAATTTCTTTCATAAATATGATATTGAAATGTTTTAATGTGTGTATTTTATTACATTGAATTTATTATTATTTGACCTATAATAAGTGTTATGTATGAAGTATTAAATGTATATAACTTGTTAGAGAGCAAGTTACTTTTCGAATTCCTTTACAATTATTACATTGCAATGGCTACATTTCCGTTCGGATCACTCAGATGACCCCAATGAATCTTGGCCCGTTTTTTGCAAATTTCGACCTTTGACTAACTTCAAGACTCTCATGTATTTTAATTTAGAGGATTAAAGACTATTATACCTCTACACGAAAAAAGCAAGACGCACATTTGTCTTTCTATAATTTATTTTGTGGATAACAGAAACCGGAAATGTATGCAAAAAATGCAAACGGGAAAACCAATGTTAGGAATATTCGAAGTAAACCATTTAATTTCTGTTTATTCCTGTTGATTCTTCGTTCAGGTGTGTTAGAAAATCTAACCAAAATAATTCCAATGTAAACAAACTATAAAATCATGATTACTGGGAATCATTAAAATATAAAAAATAAAAACCAAAAATTTAAGAAAAAATAAGAGAATATTATCTTATTTTTCTATCCTTCTAGATTTGCGTTTATAAATGCCAAGTTGACTATTAACTAGTGAATTTTTTACCAGTTGTTGTTACTCTGGTTCTCATTTAGCTCAAATGCACTGTACATGTTTACATTCAGGTATGGCGCCACTTTATTACAAGTTGAAGGTTAACAAATCAAGCTTCCAAAATTAAGTACAAAACGATGCTAATTTACAAATAACAAAAGTAATAATTTAATGATAATGATAATAATTTATTGATAAGTCTACAACAAAAGTAATGTGTATGTAAAATAATAATTTTTAATTCATTGATATTTTTGTTTGTAAGTTATTAAAATTTTTATGTCAATATATCTTTCTTTTTTTCATAATTGTTCATGGTTTCAGTGCACGCTAGTAGACATTGAACGGAAAATTGTTTTCTACTAATCATTAACAATAATTACTAAAAAAAATAATATATTTATTAAAAAGATAAACAAATGATTCTATGGCATTAACATTTTTACCACTAGTTGGCGATCAAGTCAAAAAGCACGACTCGTATAACAAGCTTGTATACAATATAATACATACAAACATTTGGTTGCTTTAGTTACTTTTCCATGGCATTTCACAGTTGCCAAACTACACTAGAAAAAGTTGCCAGTCTTATTGGGTAAAATGTCACCCCAACCTGATCAAATTACTAAACAATTTGTGAATGCAGAGTTTTCTTAACGAAAGTATGAAGTTTTATAATATTATTATAAAGTATTAGAAATTGAGAACTCACGAAATAAAAATTTTCCGTGCAATAAGTATAGTTTGATTCGTAATAATTTTATCTCATAATGGCCATCTTCGAAATTTCACTGATGGTGTACATATTGTCGAGTGGATAATTATTTAGTGCGTGTATTGGCGCCGTTTTCTTATCCATTGCATGTCAACCATTTTTTGTACTATTATTTTTAAGTCAAAGATCCCCCACCAAACGAAACAAAAGTGTGAGGTTGATATTGCGCTGCTTACACTTTTAATTCTTTGATAAAGTATTTTTGGTTAGGTTTTATATTATGTGTGTAATTCAATCGTTAGTAAAGCCCACACCGCCAAGTGACCCGTAAACTCGTAAGCTAATTCGTAAGGAGATTTCAAAACGCCGATGTAATTATCGGCAGCGATTTGTTAAAATGATGGTGTGATATAGCAGTAAAAACATTTAAGGTAATGACGTATGTAAATTTTTAATAAAAATCTATGTTTTTCAAAACCACCGAGAATGTGGTTCATTATTATGACGATAAAATTGTTACACAATGGAAGTGTGTGAATTATTTTTTTTTCTTAAAGAGAGAGAGAGAGAGAGAGAGAGCGTGTTAGTGGATCATTGGCCGCCATCCCGTGGTGCACCGCCGGCCGTGAACATTATGCAACTTATCTTTACAATAACTGTATCCCTATAATAAACCTTTGTAATCATAACCTATATAATAATAATATAACCTCGTAAATGTCAAAATTTTTATTCAAAAAAAGTTCACTATATTGATTTTTTATTAATTATCTAAAATATTAATATTTTTGTGAATACATCGATAAAAACTAATAATGCATTATATATATTATTAGAATAACATATAAAGAAAACATATAAATATTATTTTATTAATCAATATTTACATATTTTAATAAATAAAAACAATGAATATTTCCAAGAAGAATTATTCTTAATTATTATAAAAAGGTTGTGTTTGAATTAGATGTATAATTTAAATTTTCTTCACCGCCAGTTACCTAACAAAATTTACCTTACCGACAGCTAATTTCTTACTTATGATTTAGAAAACTTAGAAGACAGATCAATTGTCGTTCTTTTGTAATGTTTCATGGGTTACAGTTTAATTTCTTTCATAAATATGATATTGAAATGTTTTAATGTGTGTATTTTATTACATTGAATTTATGATTATTTGACCTATAATAAGTGTTATGTATGAAGTATTAAATGTATATAACTTGTTAGAGAGCAAGTTACTTTTTGAATTCCTTTACAATTATTACATTGGCTACATTTCCGTTCGGATCACTCAGATGACCCCCTACAGAGGAGATAACACCACTCGCGGGAAAATTCAAACAAAAAAATATAGAAGTCTTTATGAAAAAGTTAACAAATCGTAATGTAAACTTTTAATCTAAATAATTTGTGTATAACATGAGCGCTTAAGGCATGCTCATTTGGATTTTCCAAACTTTAATAATATATAATTAGATGTGGCATTTTTTAATAATTATATATAATCATATATAATTTGATTTAATTGTATCAAATAATTTATAATTGTATATGATTATATATAATTATTAAAAAATGCCACATCTAATTATATATAAATAATAAATAATTATATATAAGTATATGCAATTATAAAAAAATTTTTTTACCCGGGTATAACCAGCTACCTTTGTAAAATTGTATAATTCGATTGAGAATATGAGTGCACGGAAAAAAGTAAACTATAATAAATAATAGTCGATTTAAAACAAGTAATGATCAACTGGAAAAAATTACCATTTTAAACAGTAAAATCATGATTTTAACAATCACTTTATAATATTTGTGATTTAAATGCTAACACAATTTATTATTTACGTAAAAGAAAATGCTATTTTAAACAGTAATATTTGCCTTGTGAAAGTCAAAAATGTTAAAGTATAATAATTAAGAATTTTGACTTTGATATTTATCATTTCGTACCTAAAAAATTATCGCATCACATGTAAAAAATTATAAACTACAGTTACTACATTTCTATACAAGCAACGTCAATATTTATAAAGTGAAATGTTAAATTTTAAACATTTAATGTTTTTATTGCATTAAATGTTGAATATAATATTGATTTTTTAAAAAAACTGTCACTTTTTAAAAAAGCCGAAAGATACTTAAATCTATAAACTACGGGAACCTATGTTGAGTTTCTCAAAATGTTTGCAGACGTGAGAATTCCACTATTGCACTCAAAAGTTTATATGAAAAAATCGGTCAGATAATTTTTTGTAATGATTATCAAATAAAGTTGCAAAATTTTCTTTGTAACAATTGAATTTATTTAATCAAAATCAGAAATTTGTCGAGGATACCTACCATTATTTTTATATCGTGTAGTTTATTATCGAAAAAATCAAATAAAACAAAATTCAAAAACGTAAGTAAACCGAACGAATAATATTAACTCATAACTTGATATCAAAACAAGGAAATGCGTAGATATGTGTTGTAAGTATAGTAGCACAACACTTAACTCCGAGACTTAACCTAGAAGAAAATCACATGGAGTTTTCGATTTGACGTTAACATTTGATCTTACCTGCATACTATCTGCAGAAATAATTTCCCCTGCAAACTTTTGAGCCAATTCAATAGCCAACCGAGATTTTCCCGTACCCGTTGAACCCAAAATAACGAGAATAGGCACTCGCGACATATTAAAAAATTTAATACTTATTGTTATTGTGCAAACTACAGTTCACAGCAACACTCATCAACACGGAGCTGTTTATACATAAGTAAGACTAACAGATCACCACATGCGCAATGAAGTTACTGACAACAACGCATGTCCTGAAATTAGCAAGAATAATAATTAAGATAAAAATATTTACTTTTTGAAAATGCATGAATTAAAAACAAAATCCTCAATAATTTAATATCGCATTGACTGGAGAAAAAAAAAAGATAAAAATGTATGCAATTTATGCTAAAATTTATAAAAAAAATTGTCAAACACAAGGATAAGCGCGGTAATTTTAAACTATTTACAGTATCATTCAGTCCACAAACTAGTATAGGTCTCGGAACTAGTTTAAAATAAATATTTTATTAATTAAATAAAGCTTCGATAACTTTTACTAAAAAGATAAATAATTTTTATGTCATTGACTCTTTTCTTTCTCAATTATTTAATAAAATTTTGTATAAATACTGGCCTCTTGAATGTTTAAAATAATAAATCAAAACTATGAATATGTGTAAGAAAATCTTTGCGATTTTGCAAATCTGAACTAAGTCCATGACAATTACAAATAATATAAATAAAAAAATATGAATAAAATTGATCTTTGTGTTAGGCTCCTTAGAAAATATCGTGATTATATATATATATATATATATATATACTCAAAATTGGAATTTTGAGTTCCGCTTTTAACAGAAACTGTATTTGCGCATTTTCTGAGATATTTTGGGTTGAGACGATTTATTTTATTTTCATAGAATTTTTAACAGGAGCTTTATTTAGGTACTTCCGGCCGTGAGATATCTCCATAACGGAAATTACTTCTGCCGCAATTTATTTATTTATTTTTATTTCTCGTTACAAAAAATTTCTATAGAGGTGCGCATGGCACCTGTACATAGAACGAGTACATTCTGAAATATAATATTTTCTTATCATTAATAAATTAATACAGTAAATAGTAAATATATTAAATCATAATACAGTGCAAGTTTATGAGTTTCAGCCTAGCCGAGTTTGACAGATCAAGGTTTTACCTTATTTAAATTGGTTTTTATATATAATATAATACTTATAGTTAATATTGTTCAAAACATTATGTTAATATCACATTTTTCAACTAATTATCTATTTTTATCCATTCTCTCAGTTTTTTATATATTAGTTTCTTCCTATAATTCATAGTTTTCATCTCAGATGGTAATTTATTATAATATTTCATTGCTACATAGTAAGCACATTGTGTATAACTTGATTTACTTATCTTTGGGAGAGACAATTGCTTATGCCTAGTACAAGTTATTTTATCATTATATAAATTTAAGCAGTCTTGATAGTAGAAAGATAACGCAGTGACAATGAAAGTCTTTCTAATCCCGATGGGAGTGCGGCTAACATCAGTTACACACAATTTACTAATTAATCTATTTTGCATATTTGAAATAATTTTTATTGACTTGTCATAAGCTCCACCCCAGGCAATAATACCATAATTTATTATACTTTCGATTAACCCATGATAGATTATTTTCAGAGTTTGGGAATTTAAAATTCCTGCCAATTCTAACAAAACATTATTATAGAATTTTTTTCGAATGAAAAATGTCATTTTTTAATAATACTGAACTTAGCAGTCAGCTGTTAATTTAAAAAATTTTTTTAATAAATCAATTACAATAAACAAATGCTTCTAAAAATTTTCACATGTAAGTTTTATTAATTTTTACATGTGAAACTTTTTAATTTAATTTTTTTTATAATAATTTAATTTCTATAAATATCTAAAAAAATTTTTATATCTGTCAACTTCAGTGTCATAATTTTTACACAATTCTCATTTTTATTTAAATCATTATATCATACTTGAATTTGAAATATCAAATTAAAGCGGGTATAAATATGCACATGAAACATTCATGATATGACATACGTCTCGCTAAGTACCAAAATTCGTCTATTATTGCTCGTCTATTAAACAAAAATCCAGGAAGATCTATTAATAAAAAATTGTTGTTTTTTATGAATTACTATCCCTAATTAAGTAATCTAATTTTAAGTGATAAAATCCATGCAAAAGTGTTTATCTATATATGAATCAACTCGAATTATTTTGAATTGTTTCAAATTGTTTTGAATCATTTCCAATTAGATTTTTTAATCAGGTATTTTCAATTAATTATTATTTTTACACTGAAAACTAACATTTATTATACAGTAAAAAGTTTAAATTTACTGGTAAAGCATAAATTTTTTTTATTAAAATACAAATTTAGGAATCATTTGGCAAACGTTAAAGTATGGAATAATAAAAAACTACACACATCAATTTTTTAATGCAGTAAAAATTTATTAATATTTATTTTAAATTATAATTATGAAAAAAAAAATTATTTTCTTTCGTCATTAAAAAAAATAATTATTGAAATTTATCATCATTCGTGTTGCATTAATCCTGGTTAGAAAAAAAATTCAAATCGAATGACTATGTTCTTCGTAATAGAAGAAATTCAAAAATATCCAGAAGAATTGGAAAAAATTCAAATTTCGTCATTTCTGATACTTTTTTATTCTTTTTTCTTTCAATCAGAAAGGATACATTTTCGATATCAGCCATATAAAATTTTTTATTGACTTGCTATCTCTTGTACTTATTCTCTTAAAAAACGAAAATCTAATCTAAAATTGTGTAATAACAATTTAGTAGAAGATACAACATTCGAACTCGAGAAATTTAAAATATCGCTTTTAGTAAGGTCCCAAGCAGCACAATTTTTTTTTTTTTTGTTAACGATTCGTTGAATTTAAGTTGCTGATTAGTAATTTTTAACTTCTTGCGTAAAATCTACCAAAAAGTCACCATTTTCTTTGTGACGCTTGGGGTATAACAAATCTTACGACTCAGATTTATTTATCGTTTTGTACCCAATTTTCTTATTTTATTGTTTATGACCTACAAACAGTAAAAGAAATTTCTTTCTTACAATATATTTACAAATATTATGTAATACATATCAACATATACAATCATAATTCGTTGCGAAATGTGCTAAAATTTCAAAAAAAAAAAAAAAAAAAAGTATTTTACATATATTTTGCAAATTAGATTAATTTCATACTCATAATTATTTCATTGTTATTAGGTCGATTTATTAATGAAAAAAACAATCTAACATATGATGTCATTAATGTAACTGACATAATATGTCAACTATAAGATAATTTTTTCAAGCTAATTATTAATGATTTGTCAGATTGATATGAACAATTTAGTAATTGAACATTTGAAATTATTAGAAATATCGTTGAAAAATTTTCAAACATATTAAGTTGGCAGAATTGGGGTAATTTTTTTCTTTTTTATGATTCAGTTATGATGTAAATACTAAAAATTAATTATTAAACATTTACGAAAATCAATTAAAAATGATAAAAGGAAATTTTTCAAGAAGTTAACAACTATTAATTCTTAATCATTTATTTCACTTGCTTTTGTCATAGTATTCATTGCTTAATTAATATAACTAACTATACGATAATTATAAATGCTTATGTCTAAAATTTTTATTTAAAAAAAATTGCAATAAAGCCTAATAAAATGACCATTGGTTTTAATTTTGGAGGCAATTACTACTATTTATTTACTTGTATAAACTCGTACTATGAGAAAATTAATGTAGAAATTATGAATAATATCCATATCTATGTGGCTATACAGGTACGTTTGCACTCTTTTAAAAAATGAATTCCTTTGTCCTTCATACCTAATTAAAATTATTATCAATTAAATTATTTATTAATTCCATCACTTTAGTAAATTTTATGACTTAAGCGTACAAAAATCAAAAGATAGTAATAAAAATATAAAATTTCAATTTAATATTATAATTAAAAATAATAATTATAATTATTACCAACAAGTTTCAGTTTTAACGTAGTAAATTTATAAGTATTTAAAAATTACAAGATATATTTAGTAATTAAAAAAAATACATCTTGTCGCAACTATGTAAGATTTACTAAAATTTATATAAAAACTGAATAAAGAAAAAAGATGAGTGGTCGTACATGATATATGGTCAAAAGTATGAGACGGCATTATACAAAAGTACTTCAAGTATGGAGTCTTGTTCTCTTTCTCTTATTTATTTGTTGGCACATTGAACAAACCAGTAATAGTGAAAATTTCTGCGCAGTTTTAAAGTGGTTAAAAAATATCTGAGCGTAATTTTTATAGAAGGCACGAGGATAACAAGTTGTCCATTTTTTTACATTTATGTGTCAAAAAAGTATAATTATAATAATAATCAACTTTATAATAGTGTCAACTTTTTAAAATTAGAAAATGGTAAATGTGAAAGAAAATTTTTCTTAGATTTATTTATTTCATACTTTCGATTTGTAGCGATTCCCATGAAAAGTTAAGTAAACAATAAATGTGAAATTATTGAAATATTTACCAATTCAATTTTTAAAAGTTAATTACAATCATCAGTGTGCTTATAATTGAGTAAACATATTAATTCTGCATGAAGCACTTATCAATTACAAGCTATGTATTCTATTATCATATAACTCACGTTGTTTATTTTATTTTTGTTTCTATATCAGTAATAGACACAACATATGCTATTACCATTAAAACTGTTATCACCATAGTTTTCTTCAGTTGCTACTTCAATATGGTTACCCAAACTATCTTATAATTATCGATTCATTGATTTCAATAGAATAATAAATTATGCTATTGTTATAAACAATTTTCAGCTTGTCATGCAAATAATAGTGCTTACCATTATTAACCATTCAATGAATTTTTTTAAAACTTATTGTTAACAAACATTTATCTTCGTTACTTCAATTGTCGCAGATTTTTTTACATTTAAATTTATTACTACCATTTTTACATCTCAATCGTATAATTAATATAAATACTGCTAGATTTAAATTGAATGAACACATTTGTTATCGATTTTCATATTTTCCATCTAATCTTATACTCTTATACTTGTAATAAAAAATTAACATAAGTCATCTATACAAAAATAATACAAACTAATAATAAAAAATTATTCCACTAAAATATATTTGAAATATTTAGAGTTCTACGTATAATACACATTATATACGTAAACTAATTTTAATATATAAGTAAACAAGCTCAACACAAAAGATTCAATAGTAATGTGATAAATTGTGATGATGATAATAATAATAATAATAATAATAATATTTATTATAACAATAACAAAAATAATAATAATAATAATAATAATATATAAAATGCGTTGACATAGTAATAATTATGAAATGCTTCGATAAATTACACAGTTTACTATGTAAAGTAGTTTATATAATGAAAAGTTGTTTATATTTATTTACATTTAGATAACGCAATATATGTGTCGAACAATATAAAAATGTATTCAATAGATCAATAAAGATCTCAAAATATGAATGGATAACTTTTCTTGCTACCTTCAGTTATTATGTTCAAGTAAAAATCACAAAACTTTACTTAAATTAACTAAAAACTTCATTCATACGTTGTCGTTAAATAAGAAACAGTTAAATGAAAATAACTATTTATTCAAGTTTAAAGCTTAATTTACCTTAAAAATTAGTCTTAAAATAATTAATTAATGTGATGATTTTAAGAAATTAATCTATCATAATTTTAATGATTTTAAAAACAATAAAAGTTTGTACAAAAGACAAAAATAACTAAAATATATGGCCGTGGCGGAAGTAATATAGATGTTCAATACAAAATATAGTAAAATTTTAAAAGAGGCTGAGATTAACAAGACCGAATTACGGTTGATATAGTTATAATAACTTTTTCTAATCTTTTTGACCACATTCTTTTTTCTTTGACTATTATTTATAAAAAGAAATCAATTCTGATATTTAAAGCGTAATATTCTGTTTAATATAAAATATATATTATTGGCTAGCTTGTCAATATCTAACTACAAGTCGCTGCCACAACATCGCACAGCGATTGTCGTTATATGCATGTACAGAAAGAAAAAACAAAAATGTAAAAAGTATCTAACTACCATCAAATGCGGCTCAACCACATTTTTTTCAACTATAAATATAATTAATCGTTATAATATATTGGGGTTTTATAAATTGTCCCTTTTTAATAATCAATAAAGAAAAATAAACATTTTACACTTGGTATCAGTCAAAAAATATTCATATTATAACTTTTGGATTATAAAAAGTTTATAAAGACCTAAGTAACATTTTTACCAATTGGAGGATATATTTCAAAATTAGTGTTATCGTATTCTTAAGTATTCTTATATTTATTATTTATGACATATGGCGCGTTAACCCCCAATCTATAATTATAGCATTATAAAATTCAAACGGACCTGAAAAATTGATAGTTACGACAAAAAATCTATCTATACCTATATCAAATGAAAATACTCATCTAAATAGAATATTTCTACACTGTACAACCACAATATGTAATAGTATACTATGTTCCTTCAGTTACTAGTATATTCATGTTGATAGCCAAATAATCGTTGATCCGAGCTCACTTTCATTAATAGAGTCTTTGGATCCCTGAGTTAAAAAAGTATGATATGATAATTCTGAATAACCCAGAACTACCATTTATATCATTTTATACAGTTTTAGAAATATTTATTCAAAAACCATCTCGGTAATTGGTTTTTTTAAATTGTAAAAATACAAAAGTTCAAAATTTACTGAAATATTAGATCATACGTAGAAACTAAAATTAGTTATGAAAAATAGAATAGGATCTTTTTCAAACCTATTTTCATATAAAAAATTTCAATTCATGATCATATTACTATTAGAGTATATACTTAATTCATCTATATAATTGTAATTACTCATAATGTTTGAAAATAATCCATTAATTGTTGAAAATAATTATATTAGCGCTGTTTTGCTAAGCATCTTCTCAATAAACTTAACTTCGTCCTTAATTTATCTTGACGTTTCTTCAGATCCAATTTTTGTGCAAGCAATTTTTTCTCGTTTTCTCTAAGTTTCATACAATATTTACCTCCTTGACGTAAAATAGCAACTTTTGGTGCTTTATCTTTAATTTGAAGATCTGGTATTAAACATCTCAAATCATCAAACGCATTTCTCAGTTCGATTCTTCTCTGTCGTTCCATGTTATTATGAAGATTTCTTTTATCAGTATCAGGTTCATCTTCAGAGGCTACTGTCACCGGTAGTAAATATTTTTCTGTATTCGTAGGTATTGAAATTGATGAAGAAATATTTTTTGGTACATTCGTGATTTTCTTTTGACAAGATCGTTGCACTGCAGCACGTTTTGCTGGTTTTTGTTCTTGTTCCTGATTTTCTGCTGGACGTTTACGACTTGAATTTGGTGGTCTACCTCGTGGTCTGGGTGCAGGTTTATCATTGAGAACAGTTTTTACGGATGATTGCAAAATTTTGTGATCTACTATACTTGGGAGAGTAGATAAACTTGCTGGTTTCTCGAACGAAACCACATCAATTTCTTCTTCTGAAACAAAAAATTTATCTTTCATAATATATCCATCAATTTGCATATATATTTAATATTTTTATTAGGAAAAATACTTTCGAAATCGTTATGCATAAGCAAATTTAATTTTTTATCAATAAGCTCATACCAACATATCTTAGTTGGAGCGAATAAAAATTATTTTTTTCATCATCGATATAGTAGTATAGTAAAAATCTGACATTAAAATTTCAAAAAAGAATTGAATTTAAAAAAGAGTTCGGGTTTAATTTTTCGATGTCGGAGTGCTAAAAGATTAACCGGAATTCGTAAGAAGAAAAAGATAAATGTGAAAACTCAATAACGGCGTGAAGCCGATTGTAAGTCAGGTATAATAGCCTTGAAAATAATGATTTTTTTTTTCACAAGATATACAACAATTTAATATTTTTAAATGATTGGATACGAAAAAAAAATAACTTTAAAAGATGACTCGTAAATACGAACAAACACATTCGTTCTCATTCTGTAAATATTAAAATTATGATAGGATCGATAACATCAAAATATTCTTCCAACAATTTAATCTAATTAGTCTCCATCGACTCACTAAACCGTGTATACATATCACCCGCCATTCTATGAATAAATACATCAGTGACATTATCCTATACCTAAATTATACCTGGAATTCATTTTCAAACAAAAAGTATAGCAGAACTCACACACCCTTATACTTTCGGTAACTGTATACAAAATGAATAAAACTTTGTTTTATCACTAAAGCAAGTAAAAGCTATTATATTTTTACGTTTGGAAATAGAATAATTTGTGAAGATCTTCAAAGAAATACAATACAACCGGATTATAAGTTTTACTGACGCAGTTTTTCGGTTGTCGCGAAGGAGATTATTCCTGCAGTCCTTTTATAAGTTAATCAGTTAAAATTATACTTTTCCTCGGATATGTCTCACAATTCTTTATAATTAAGTTATTTGTTAATTAATAATTAATTAAATGATAAATTCAGAAGATATATATGAAGCAATTATAATTGGAAACAAATTAAATATTTACTATGGTTTGAAAAATGCAACATATGATAATTTTAAAAAAATTTTAAAGAAGTTAACGCAACGAGAAAGTTAAAAATTACATATTAAGAAATAAAAAAAGAAGCAAAATTTAGAGATCAATTCCGACTGAATATTAATCTACTATAAATATTTTAATACCTTAATTAAATAATCCAAAAGAATTAGTAAACAAATGAAGATTAGCATCATATGAACTAAAAGTTTTATCATTTAAATGAGCGTAATAATCACACTGTTATACATAAATGAACAATAAATGTCAAATAACTTATAAAAGGACATCAGGCAAAAACACAAAGACGACGCACATATATGCAAAAATCCAAGCGATGATCGAGTGAAAGATAGTAGTGAGAAAAAGCTTCATCTGAGAAAATTTTCTCGTCCAGTCCCTAATACTAACTTATAATTAGTTTGTACTGTACATTAATTGGAATCATGCTTACAGTATTCAAAAGCAATATAACTTACAATATAATTTTCAAAAATTTAAGAAATTATTGAGAGGAAGCTAGTCTGACTCTTTCCATGTACATGATGGTGTCCTTACGTCTGTCTGTCTGTCTGTCAATTGAATGTTATTAATAGCACTATTCATCATTAAGAGCCGGTCCCTATGATTGCAGCTTTTCATTTCTCTGCTAAACAAAGAAGATTTTTAAAAAGAATGCTTTGCTATGTAAAAGATTTTTTAATTCTCTATTTTATATCAGAGCGTTTTTTTCAAAATTCTCATTTGTTTAGAAGAAAAACATAAAACTGCAATTAGCTTTATCATCACGAGTGCAACAAGAATAGTACCGTTTCTCGCCGTGAGTGCGACGCGAGAAAAAGATGGGATCAGCTGTTAAAGTCCGGGAAGTATCGTTGTCGAAAATTTCAGAAGAGTGTTTTTTTAACTTCCCGCTAAAAAAATTAAACTTTTTTTTAAATAACTTCAAAATCTCTGAATGGATTAATTTGCTGTACTTGTGAAACTGCGTTGATTCCTGCTAAACGTTTCTAATTTACAGTTTTTCAAATTTTTTCAAATAATAACTCTTGTGGACGTTCAGCATCTGAGAAACAATTTTCAATCCTTTTTTTTTTCTCAGAAAAAAGCAAATTACCGAAGAAAGAGCGATATTATTTCAATTTGATATCTTTTGAGTGACTTATTAGTGTAACAAAATTAATCAGGAAAGTTTTTTAAGGAATACTAGAATATGCAAAAAAAACTAAGAATTAAAAAATTTTAATTTTCAAAATGTTCCATTTCAGTCGAAATCTGCATACATACTTATTGATTAGATTTATTAAATGAATGGATGAATGAGTGAATGAATAGATGAATGAATTACGTCATAATAAAGATGTGCTATTAGGTTACGCACGACTAAATGTTGTGAACAGGTACTCGAGCATGAAAATATAGACATAACAAAACTGATATAAATCGAAAAATATTAGGTACATGTAAAAATTGTTTTTTCAATTAAAATTTTTTAACGGAAATAGTTAACTGTCATTATTTCGATAATCAACATCATGTATACGAAAAAATTATCAACTTTGTTATATAGCTCTTTTTTTAATTTAAATTCAAAAAAACGGTAACAACTTTTGACCTTGTAAGCCACTCAGAAACTTCTCACTTTTTTTGAGCTTGAAGCGCAAAAAAAGTACCCACTTTGCCAATAATATGTTTTCAGAGCTCAATTACATCAAAATTTTTTAAATTCAAAACAGTCTTAAGGGCAAAAAATTATTAAACCTGAAAATTCAATCGATTGAGCTCGGAGAGCTCAAAATAACACACAAATTATATTTTTGAGTTTAGGTATGGAATCAGCGGGAAGTTGCTGGGATGACTTTTAAGGTCAACCGTCTTTCTGATTTTTTTTTTTTTAAATACTTAATTGAACAACGAAATTAATTGATTTGATTCGATTCAATTCGAAAAAGATTTTTCTAGATTATATTTATGAGATTTTTCAAAACGCCAAAGTCACAAATTAAAATTTTTTTCACAAAAAGTAAAAATGGACACATAAAAGTTAATTTTTTACTCAATTAATAGTAATGTATTTGAAATTATTTAATTGAAATAGAAGTCATAACATTGTAATATTGACTTTTATAAAATAATAGCGCATAAATTTATAACCTACATTACACAAAATGTCAATTAATTAATATGTAACGTTATTCACCACAATTAAAGACTACAAAAAACTATTGCCGACGATGCCAAATCAAGCTCGAAAATAAAAAAAAAAAAAAAAATAGGGTATTCATCAAATAGATAACTAATTATTTAAAAATCAATGTGAATACAATATTGAAAATTGGCAAAGTATTCAAATATTAATTTAGCCATCACCACACGTGCCATAAAATTTTCTCTCACGCAACAATATTCAACCTACAGGATGTCGCAGCACTGCAAGTGATAATAAGAAACACGCGAGTGCTGAATATTTAATAAATAAACCAATTTTAAGTTAAGTCAATTTCAAGTACAATAGAATTTGATTTAGACATGAGAGATATCTAAAATACGTCTAGATGAGTAACACATGTTAAAATATCTAACATCCTCATACTCCTACCATACTAATGGATCGTGCATTTTATTTCCAAGTATTTCCGGTTACCTCATCTCTATACTGAGAATTTTTGTTGTACGAAGAGACTTTTAGCTATAAGAATTATGATTTTATTCAAATTTACAGGAATAAAATAGCTCAGAATAATAAATTGTTATAAAATAAAGATAATTTTGATAATTGAAATGTACAAACTAAATCAAGATTAACCATGAAATTAAATTATAATCGATAGTTTCTTATATGGTTATTTCTTTTACAATATAGCACATGCACTGATACTATTCGTAGAAACATGTCGTTGTAGAATGTTATCAGGGTGGGAATTTACTATGTGATCATTTACTGTCGACTACCTTGTAATGTCTAATCAGTTTGTATTCAAGTTAACTTATCAATCGTTGCGCAACGAAATGACACTAAAAACAATTGGATTTTTTTTTTTTAAATCGTCACTTTTATGTCGTCTATGTTGCTTTGAATAATTTAATGTTATATCTTGAAAAAATAGTTTCATTAATACAGTAGAAGTAGCGTGAAGAAATTTTTTGTTCCGTAAAGTAACAAAGAAGAAAAAACAATAATCATATTTTTAAATTTAAAGCTTTTTAAACTATAAATTGATTTTAAGAAAAAATAAAATAAAATGCCCAGTATGCGTGAAATAAATACTAATGAAGGCACTCAAACAAAAGAGTTACGGCCCTGACCAATACCCTTCTCTTCTTCCTCTTCTGCTGACTCTTCAATACATCGTAACCATCAGAGTATTCATGCGAATGGTAAGAACTTGCCACATTCCGTCGACCATTTAAACTACGATAAGATCCCACGACCAACTGCAAAGTGGCTTAGCACCAGAGAGAAGAGTAGCTACATCAATGACGTCATTCTACACATGACCTTCAACTTCCCGCGCTTTTAGAGATCATTGAGACGCGCGGGAAAATTTACTTATCGGTAGCCATGCCGCTTGATAGTCGCACCATAATACTTTTTAAACCAAAATATGTACGTTACACTTTTCTAAACTTAATCTTAAAAAAACATTAACTTTAGAAGAAGAAAACTAGTCATTCACTATTTCAATTTCTAAAATTAAGACATTGTACGTTTAAAAACGAAATATGTAAAATTCGTACAATTATTTGGACCTATAATTTGTACTGAATTTCATTATTCAGAAATATATGAAACATTATTTCCTCAATCTCATTTTCATTCCCTTTTAGAACTCAAAATGAAAAAGAGAAGATTATTTTCATACTTTATAACATCTCTCAAACAATTCAAGAATAAGATTAAAAAACTCAGTGATTTTCTGGATTAAAAGAAATTTCAATGTTCATACAGCTTTAATAAAATGTAGTTAAAATAATTTCAACGAAGTATGATATATAATATTGAAAGAGTTTCTCATGCGATAATTTATCGTAAAAATGATGATGTTGCACAACTAATGTAATGATGGAACAAAAAAAAAGTTAGTTGGTCTTTACTTTTTACAGCGTCAATAATAGTAATAAATAATACACAAAGTAGTAAAAAAAATGTATCACTTCAATAACAATAATAATAGCAGCAGTAATCACATCATTCAATTATAAATGTATAATATAAACGTCTATTCCGATTTATCTTGTTAGAAGAGAAAAATAAATACAATCATATGTAAGGAACAGCTTGATGGAATTAATACTTCAGCAAGAAAGATAACTATTTAAGGAACTACTACAATATATATATATATATATAGAAGTTTATAAGAACGATTTATTAAAACAGTTGTGAACTCCTTTATCTAGCAATAATTTTGAAATCTCTATTACGGGTATACCTATCTATGCGTAAGTAACTACATGGTTATCAAATAATGAGAATAAAATCAACGTTAAATATTGCATTGATATCCTGTACAAATACTTTTTGTGCACGTAAAAAGTAAAAGTATTTCAATATCTAACGCCATCTGATGTAACCGTACAGTTAACAGCTTACAATTCTTAGTATCACAAGAGATATAATATTTAGCCGATTGTCCACGTAACACTCAGCAGCTTAGCAGCAATTCGTTAGAGCGACAAACCATGATGCCGCCATGTGACGCAACATATGTTCAGATGGTTTATGTAGACGACAAATACATGAAAAAATTTGGATCTTGACGGTCAAATATGTAAATATAAATTAATATTTTTATCGTACACATGTATAGAGAATTCCATATTAAATCACCGAAAAAATTATGAAAAAGTAGATTAAAGAGTCAAAAGTATTTGTTTAAATCATATCTTTGACATTGTTGTTCAAAATTTTGTTTTGTAATTTATAGTAGCATAAATTTTCTCACAAGAAAATCTAGGACTCTTTGAGCACGAAAATATGGAAATTGCTTAAAATAAATATTCAAACACAAGAAGTGTACTTAACATTTTGAGTAGATTGCTCACAGAATTTAAATATCATCTCAAACAAACGTAAAATAATTTTTTTTTTTCTATATTTATGTTTTTCGTCCCAATGAATCCCAAAAAGTCCCAATAACTCTTAACAAGCGTCATGCCAGAAGTCTCAGTCGGTTGATTAGTTCTTGAGATATCTGGAGATAAAATTTTATTTACATACACACATAAGCCGGGAAACAGTCAAAATGACTTCTAGAACTTTAAGGCGTGCAAATCTGAAAAAAAACTTGACTTCTTAAAATCGAACGAAACCTAATTTCCTATTTTTTTTAATTATGAATTTTCAAATCGAGATGATAAGAAATCTATTAAATTTGAGTTATCAATACTACTATCAAGATATAAATCATAGTGAACATCTACTTCTTATTTAATAATAATTGAAAAATAAATTTTTACTATGAGATATTCTAACTCATTGTAACGAATAAGTCTATTAGTCTGGTCTAAAAGTTGATTTTCTACGAAAAATAGTTCTCCGTCTCCTAAAAATATGGTTGATGGCTTAAACGATCTGGAATGGCGTCTAGAAAAAACTGTTTTTTGGATTTTTTCTGGAAAACAAAATTACAATTGTTATTAACAAAAAAACCATTAAAAAAATTAGCCGTCCAGTTTTTTGGCAAAATCTCAAAAAGTATAAGTGATAGCACAAATGTTAAAAAAGATTCTGAAAGAGCAGAAAATTTTAGTAAAAAAGTTCTCGACTCCCGAAATTGTAGCTCCAATATTTATAATTTTAATTAAACGTTGAAAATCGGCCTTTGCGCGGCAGTTTCGGCATGCGCGCGCCGCCACTCTACACGCACAAAAACGATTTCGTTGAAATAACAAAAGACGGGATAACTGAAAAATATGCTGTGGTAACAAATGAGTATAGTTATAGCAAGAAATCCATTAGTTGCATTTTCAGCAGAGTTAGATATTCTGAGCTTTTGAGCAGTTTTGAGTAGCAGTTTAATAAAGAGTATTTTTTGAATTTTCAAATCGCAATCATTTCTGAATACTTTTTGAGATTTTGCCAAAAAGCTGGACGACTAATTTTTTTAACGGTTTTTAACTTCCCGCTAATAAAATTGAAAATTTTCAAAAATCGGGAAGTTATTGGTTTTACCCCGTTTTTCAAAAATCGAGTTTTCATCAGATCTCGACGTTTTGAGGTCCTAGAAAGCTTCCTAGACTATTCCCGCGATGATGTC
>JZSA01007119.1:0-16034 GCA_000956155.1 Cotesia vestalis | reverse complement strand
GTTGAACCGATTTCATCGCGGTTGGTGCCATTCGAAAAGGCTTTACTGAACTTAGATTTCCTGAAAATTTGAACCGATTCGGACCGATAGATTTTGAGAAATTTAGAGAAATCTAAAAAAAAAAATAGGAAAAAATTTTTTTTCAGAAGTGATTTTTTTGGAATAACTTTTAAACGGCTTTACCCATCGATTTCAAAAACGAATCAACTCTTAACATCAAAAAATCACGTTGATCGCCGTCGGTCCGGTCAAAGTCGGTTCATTCATTCGTGAGTTATCGTTGACGAAAGAAAACCGAAAAAAGTGTTTTTCCAGAATTACTCCGAAATTCTTGGTTTGATCAAACTTAACTTACAGATTCTTTATAGAGCTTAGAAAATTGCGCCGAATGCTGCCAACCGCGTAAAAATCAATTCATTTATTCAAAAGTTACTGCAGTTTGAAAATTTGAAAAATTGTGTTTTATCGAAGTTTCATCAGACTTCTGAGCTCGAAGAGCTCAAAAGCATAGAAAAGTTGTCCCTCTAAGCTCAGGGAGCTTAAAATAACACATAAATTGTATTTTTGAACTCGGAGACTTCAAAAACATCATTAGTGCAGTTTTAAGCTCCTGATATAAAATTAGCGGGAAGTTGCACGGATGGCCTTCAGGGTCTACCGTTTTTTTAATTTTTTTGTTAATAACAATTGTAATTTTCTTTTCCAGAAAAAATCCAAAAAATGCTTTTTTCTAGACGCTATTCCAGATCGTTTAAGCCATCAACCATATTTTTAGGAGACGGAGAACTATTTTTCGCAGAAAATCAACTTTTAGACTAGACTATGTATAGAAATAACCAAGATATATTTTTATATAGGGATTTAGTATGCTCTCTAACTATGTTGTCTAACTATGGTGTATTAAGTAGTCCTCAAGTTATTTTGAAAAATGTTCAATTTTTCTCAACAGACAATCATAAGTGTGAATAATTTTCCTATCAATTATAAAATATTTTTGACCCAAAAAAGATTGTATCCGTCGTCTATCAAAATTTACAATTTTGGAGCCCTATTTAACCCTTCAATGTTCTGGAGTCGCAAAGAATCTCGGTGTGAGCTGTTAGGGGAAAAAGCCAATCATAGTCCGTTATGCGGTTGTGTGAGAGACGGTTTAGTTGTAGTGGTGTGTCCATGCGTCCCTTTCTACTATTTTTCGAGCCCCCTCTCTAGAAAAAAGACTATAGCTCTCTCACTTAAAAAAAAAGACATATGACTCAAGCTAAGAGTGGGAATTCGCGGCCGAACATTAAAGGGTTAAAAACAAGTTTTATAGTAAAATTATTCTAAGAACGAAATTGGAGTGAAATTTAATTGGATTTGTCAATTGATTATTTACTGATTTGAGTATCAAGTAGTAATACATACAAACTTATTACATGACTCATGATTTACTTGTTCAAAAATTGGATCTATCTAGAATATTTATAGTAAATAAAATTATTTTAGGTGAGAAACTATATCAATAATATACATAAGATAACAATATTTTAAAATTGATGAGGACTTTTTCAAATAAGGGGTCGTCACTCGAGGAATTTTAAATATTTTTCAAGATTAAGTTTAACCGGAGTTTTCAAAAGTTATAAGATTACATCTCCAAAAAAGTACACTACACATTTTTTATAATTTATAAAATGAGACTAGTTACTTTTTTTTTTTTTTTTTTTTTCTATTAACAACGTGATTATCAAAGTGACTTTTATTATAAATGATAAATATAAATTTACACTTACCGGAATCGGATGGTGTTTGAACACCCAAATAGTCTAATTTTTTGATGCTGGTGGGGTGATTTATGTAATAACAATGATCAATGAGGGTATTACTGACTTCTGTTTGTTTTGATGTATTGGTATTGTTTCTAGCATCAATGGATTCATCGTGATCTGTTTCATTGACCTCAACTTTTATCTTCAATGAACTTCTGACACACTGTCCGGTGACCTCGCTTACGGGCGCAGATATACACTCCATTAACTTTTCATTAATACTGAAATGATCGTGCTTAAAAGTTGGTATATCTCGATCACTATCAGATTCATCTGATGACACAGAAGAAGCTTGAGGTGATTCTGAACGTGGTGAACCGCCATCACTTTCTAAGCCTTCTATTCTCTGATGTTGATTCTTTATAAAAAACTGCTCTTGCTGTTGGTGATCCATTGAATCTGACGATGATCGTGATTTCAACAAACTTTTGCCGGCTGGTATTATTCTAGGCGGGGAAAATCTTTGATTTGTGGTTGACAATATTTTATTGTGATCTTTACTTATACATAATCCTGCCCACATACAGTCATGGTGACGAATTTCTAGATACTTTGAACAATTCCTTTTAACAAATGGTTCAGGAATAATATCAAATGAAGAAATATTAACATGCACATAGCCTTCTGAAGAGTGAAGGACATCCATGTCGAACTTCTTCCATATATCGTCCGACACGACAGTCCCGGGAGACATCATAATGTATGAGTCACAGTCCCACATTGATTACAGGTATGTTTCTAAAAAAAAAAAAAAAAAAAAAAAAAAAAAAAAAAATAATAATCCATATAAAAGCTTCAGAAAAGAAATTTTTTGAAATGTATAAATACTATTCATTAAAAATAGCATAAATTTAAACTATTTTAAATGACTATTAAATAATTAAAAAAACATATACAGATCTGAAAATATAAATAATCGATTGTATTCTTATAATGTTAAAAAAAAAACAACATGATAGCACATAGAAAATAAATCGTATAATATAGTACGTATTTTTGTTAACACTTGTATTATCAGACATTATAAAGCTATTAAATTTTTTATAACTGTGATTAATAAAATATTACATTTCTGAGATATATAGATCCTAAATGTGAATGTTAGTTAATTATCGCCAAGAAAAAACTTAGTTATCGCTTTTAAAAACTATTACCAAGGCTTTGAAAAAAATTAATTGAATTCCCTACATTTTATGAACGCAGAATTATTTCGATTATTTAATAAACTTTAGATAGCAATCTCAAAAGCTGAATTTTAAATATTTTTTTGTTTTTGGTACAATAAATTAATTTTTGAAAATTACATAATTACTCCTCATTAAAATATTTACAAGAAAAATTTTTTTTCGAAAATGCAAAATCAATGAGAAAGCTTAAAAATTACTTTCGACTACTTGGGACGAAAATAATATTTGTAAATTCTACATCATGCAAAATATGCAAAAATATTTACTCTTGTTAATTTTACATATATTTTGAAAAATAATTCATTTCATTTAAAATAAAAAATTATTTCTACAGAAAATGAATAAACTAATGTTAAAATTTGCTTTCGACAGCTTTAGAGAAACATTTTGAAAATAAAAATTTTCCAGAAAATTCTAAATGATTTCATCAATTTCAAGATTTTGGACCATCTTAAAAAACATTTTGAAATTCTGTATCAAATTTCATTCATAAGTATAAGGTAGTTAATATTAGAATAGCGATAAATTTTTACTTCTAATACAATTAATTGCATCGCTTAGTCCAATAGACTCAAGTTTGGAGCACACAAGGCTCCGAGATTAAAACTCAGCACACAATTGCCGGTTACTTTAATTTTAATCAACTCAGAAGCATAAAAGAACAATAGACACCTAAATTAAATAAATTAAATTAATATTTTGAGGTTTCTGCACTGAAAAAAAATTTACTTGAATCAAGTGAATAATCTTGAAGAATTTCATCTTCTTGATTTGAGTAGAAAAATTCTTAAGCTAAAAAATTTTTCTTGGCTTAATTGAATTTTACTTGCTCCTAGAATTTTTTGTCTTGATTCAAGAAAATGAAACTATAAAATTATTTTCTTGGTTCAAGAATTTTCATCTTGATTCAAGTTAAATTTTTTTTCAGTGTAGAATTCAAACTTAAATTTTCTTAAAGTCTAATCAAATTAAAGATGTTTTGGTTTCCAAACTTTGAATCAATTCAAAATTTTTCATTTGTCGTTACAACGTTATAGGAGGAAATTGTGAAGCATGATTAACCTTTGAATACTGTGTTCAAGTTGACTAGATCGTGTAAATGAAAAAAAAAAATTTTGTTTGCCAAAAATGAGCTTGCTTCTCACGATTTTTCTGTTCTTTTCATGTAGTATTATATTCATACAGAAATCGAGTTAGGTGCACACTACTATATTCTTCGAATTCTATTTCGTTAATACCTACTGCACAAAGGATCGCCAAGCATTAAGGACACAGCAACTAATTTACAAGTTTAAACTTACAGACAGACAGGAATTAGCCCTACTTATGTTAAGTCTTCTATTCTTAGACATTTTATAACAAAACTCTTAGTTCTTTGGACATTTCCGTTAGTAACTTAAAATTAAGGAAAACGTATTATTTCCCTAAACCATGAAAAGAATAGAAATTTGTAAATGCAATAAATTCTTAAGTACATATCCATTATGTCATTTGTATAATTCTTATTAATGTGAAAGCCATTAGAAAATACTTTTTAAAATTATCTATAAAAAGTTGAAAAAATTTTTTAGTTGTAAGAAATTAAAACATAATTAAATGGTTTTGAAAAACTATCTACTACATAAATCATAAGGATCAAAATATTAAAACTTTATGATACTAAAATTAGGAGACACCTGATCATTTTTTATTATTTAATTTAAAATATAATCAACACTGAAAATATTACCTAGTATTTATTTCTATACAATCTTATACTTTTGATAAGTTAATTTATGAATTATTTTGTGAAATTTATTTCAGTAAATTTTCGTTTATAAATGACTTGTAGAAACTATCTTGTAATCTGATAGATTTCAATCTCGATAATCTCGTTCAATTCGGTAATTCATCCAAGAGATATCATTAGACAACATTTAAAATTTTTTTTTGTTCACAGAGTTCTGTATAGTATAATAAGACGTATTTTTTAAGAGATAATTGCTTCCGTTTAGTGCTTAAAAAAAAACTTTGGATATGATAACGTGAGAAACAAAAATAGTAAAAATTTACATCATTGTATGATATTAAAATCAAGAAGCCTCGACTAATTTTTATATTTCTTTAAAAAATGCATCAATACTAAAAAATAAATTGTATTTATTGTTTTTTCAAATTTCTCTCGGAAAAATTTTTTTTAACAACACTATACTTATTGAAAAAATTGTGAAATGTCTGTTAAGGAAGTTCATAGACAAGAAAAAGACACCAATAGGTTGTGGCTATTGGTTTCTTTCTCACGCACTAGTGCTGCCTCTCTTAACAGGCTATTGTTCACTTACTTCCTCTCATGTAAAATATCGAGTCACTAACTCCAAACATTTTTTATAAAAAATACTTGTTATATCTTTAATTAATGATTCTCAGTTTTTTAAAACAACCCTGAGAAAAGTACGATTGATATTTAATAAAAAGTTCGTTTGAATGTCGGTGAGCATAGGGTTTGTATGTAAAATGTACAAATTTTAAACGCTAATATTTCAAAATTTAATGCCGCAAAGACTATATAAAGAAATTCCTGCGTATAGAGGATACTTATGAGTATAAGTACTCAAAATTTCAAAAAAATTGTAAGAATACGGTTTTTTCTCAAAACGTCCTTAATTTATACATTATAAATGAAATAGTAAATAAAATAGTCAGTTAAGAACAAAAATTTAAGAAACACTAAAGTAAAGGCAATTGAATTCCGAAAAACTTATAATAGCGCTACATGTACATTATAGTGAAAGAATCCAACACGCGCATCGTGGAATCGATCCGACCGGCTCGACCCACGCGGCACTAAAAAAGCCGGTCGTTCTTTTATCCATGTATAGGGCGTGTATAAAAATATACTTAATAACTGTATTAATTCATTTAGCAAATATAAATTAATTATCTCTATAGTTTTTTAATTTTTTAAATACTTATTATATTCAAAAATAGTTTACTGGTGGAGGATCGAATAATTTTTCGACATATATTTTACATGAAAATGAGATTACACAAAAAGACGCAATTCTACTCGAAATCCCAAGCGAATAAATTTCAAATCCATACTAGACCATAAAACATAATTATTACAAAAAAATATTCTTACCAATTTTCTAATATAATCCAAAATAATATCCACTGAGACCACTTCAGCTGGTCACTAAAAATCTATTAATATTAAAAATAATAGCACTTGAATAATAGTTTTTTTTGTGGATATTAAATTTAAAAAAAATATTTTAAATCTCTATGCGAATCCTCATAAGTATAATCGTACTCATGATCAACACTATTGAAAGTTTTAGTCACATATGCGTTGATTCCAATATTTTGTTGAATAAATATTGCACGACACTACGATATCAAGTATGGCCAATTTTAAGAGTGAATGCATGTCAAACTATATATAAATAATGTACCACTAATCTTCAAGTGTAATTAAAATTGCTAAATATTCGAAATATGTCGTCTAAATCTGTACAGAACGATGTTAACTTGAAAGCCGGTTAGTGACGACTGGACTATATGCAGAACTACGAGCTATGAGAGGCATGCCGCCACATCCATCTTGTCGTATTATACCTGCCTCCCACTCCAATTGCCGGCATCAGGAATGTCCCTAGCACTGCAATTCCCCACCTCTTAACCCGTAACTATATACTGAAATAAATTTGTTATACTCAAAAACTATTTTTTTTCTTATTCAATGAATTGTAATAAAATATGCTCATAGTTCGCGGTTGCATTTAACAATTTTTACGGAGCTTGTTTTTTGCAATTTGTCATAACAGAACGATTAAATTATAATAAATAAATAAATACAATAACTATTACACATATGTAACTTTTAAGCAATAAATAAATACTCTCTAAAATTTTAATCATTAAATAGAACCATCAGTATTGCTCAATGTTAATTTATTTCGTCGAAAAATATATAAATTTATAATTGCCTCTAAATGTTGATTTAAAATAACATGCATTAGTTTCTTAACTCCCATAAATCCTTGACAAAAAAAAATACATGTAACTCCATGTAATTTACTGATGATAACAATAATTTTTTTTTTATTATTTTATCTAGTACATTAAAACTGTCGTAATTTTTTACTATTCAATATCACTAATTGATAGTTTTTATCAAAAAAAAGATATAAATATTTTTTATCCGACTTCGTGACTGATAGCCTTTAATCTTTCAACAATAATTTAAAAAATTATTTAACTCGATTATAAAAATAATGAAATAGTTAATAGGAAAAGTTTTTTAAAAAATATTGAATGAATTGTTTAATTAAGGAAGCGTCAGGTTATTTTTAACAATCATATGTTTAAAGTAATTTAATTCCAATTTTTTTTTTTTACTTTTTCGTTTAATCAAAAGGCACCATAGGAAATTGATGCTTTACTGCTCAACCGCGTGGGGAGCCGCGCCCGGCTAAGAGACTTTCCAATATTTTTTAATATTTATCATGTAGTTAAACCGAAATTTATAAATTTTCGTCGTCAATGTTATTGCAACTTGCTGATGTATCGATGCATATACTTGTTATCAGTTGTCGTGGAATACTTAAAGGATAATTTTACTTTTAATTTAATAATGCTTGTAAAATAGTAGTTAGTAGTTGTATATCGTTTTATTAACCTTCTGCGCAACTTTGCTGCGTCGGAACAAGTATTGTAGATTTTTTTTAACTATAAGTATAGTTCGTACATTTGTATTATATGAATCTATGAATGTATTTGCTCGAAAGTTAATTTTACTCAGAACAGGATACACTATAATCTTATACACTCTCGAAATTAAATATCAAGACAAACTATAGTGTAAAATACACAATGATATGAAAATTTTCTATATAATCACACTCGTATTCGTATTATCTACAAATTTGAATATTAATTAGTAAACTCATTGTAGTATTTGAGTAATGCCGATACTATCTAAATTTTGGTCAAACCTTGAGTTAAACGGAAATTTTCTGAAAAATTTATGATTCTCGTTAGAATCATAAATTACACTCAACACATGTTACTACAGTGCAAAAACTACACATAATGCAGTCGTACCTTCATACAAAATTTTAAGTAGGCATAATATAATAGTCTTTATACATCTTGATAAGCTTAACTAATGATGGCTTGAAGACCCAAAAATAATAACAGAAAATTTTAACGAATACAATGGATTTCAAAGAAATATTGTACATAATAGTATATCGTTTAGTGTGTGAAAATTTTTCAAGTATTTCTAAGATGAAGAATAATGTAATGCTATATAATATATAAGAGGTATCCATGTTTTATATAATTTGAATCTGCGGACATTACATTTTTGCTGTATTCAAAGTGAAAAGAAATTTTCAGATGCCATAAAAATAAAATATTTTATTTTTTGCGAGCAACATAAGGAGTACTCTCCAAGGAAGGAAAAAACCTTATTATCTGGGAATAAAGTAAAGTTGAAAAATAATTTACTTCTCTCATCAAATAATTTTAATGTAAATTTTACTATTAGATACCCAAAAATAGTTTATTCAAAATTTCTTTGAAATGTAAAAATTATCGTGAAAATGTTAATATTAATAATAATTATATCTAGATAAGTCCTTGTTAAAAAAAGTTTTAATCACGAAAGAAGTGTAATTATTCTTCAATCGAGTGTTAAAAAAAATTTCAATCGCACTGAAAGTTATATTTATTTTATTTAACATTCATAATATATATTTTAATTAATTAAGAATTATGTATTTACAAAAACAAATTATAGAAATCGAAATTATCTTGCAAGAAGTCCCCTAAGTTAAGAAAAATTTTCTTAACGAAAATATATTTTCAATTTAAAAAAAAACGATGACACTGAAAGTGATAGGCACTAGAAATTTTCATATTTTACAGCTCTTCAAAACTTGAGGTGTACACACTCCCTATCTTTCAAGACATTAGAAATTTTTTTAAACTTTTAAAGCATAAAAATGAAAAAAAATCTTAGTGAAAATTTTTAAAAACATTTTTTTTTGCTATTGATTTTTTATAAAAATTAAGAAAATTGACCATTTTCAGCTAACTTCAGTATCATAAAAAACAAAGAATTGTAATTGATCAATTTGCACGAAAGAAGCTTAATCTAAAATCGAGCTAAAATTTATTTTCACATATATTGTTATTATATTCAATACACAACTTGAAATAATGAAAATTACTCAAAGACAATTTTCATTCATCATGAAATTTCTTACACTATACATTCTAATCATTAAAAAAATATTTTATTTTACATTATATCATTATCAAGAGGTATTACATAGCTGTAAACAATGTAAATAGATTTACAAATATTAATGAAAAATTTTCGCTCTATTGGGAATAAAAATTAATTAGTGAAAACAAATATGTTTGATGCTCCAAAAACATTTCATTTTATATAAAAGAATTTTTGTAAAAATTAAATAATAATTATATATTGTAAGCCACCAAATAACATTAATTACAATTTTCTATTCCGATTTTGTTGATGCAAATTTTTGAAGAAAAATTATTAAAAAGTTTGGAAAATCAAAAAGTGCTCGTCTCGACGATCATTTATCACAAAAAAAAATTAAAATAACATAAAACTGAGATGATCGGAAACGCCCATGTGTGGTCGAAGATTGAACTATTTTTTGATATATATATATATATATATAAGACTGTTCACTGTTAATAAATTTATTCATTTTATAATTAAATAACATTAAATTAGACGGTAATTTTAAATAGGCTATGACTCAGAATCACACTGAAAAGAATAAAAAAAAAATGGACTCAAAAAGTGAAGTTTTTTTGAGCGTTATCGTGACCACATACATCATCCGCACATACAGACAACCTATCGTCCACCGAACTATTTTTTCAAAACGGTTTTTTTATACTATCTTGAAAAAATAGTGTTTTCTAATGTATCTACTGTCATAAAAAAGTATTATTGTTGATATTTGTCAACTCATTTAATACTCAAAGTGCAAAAAAGTTCGGATAAAAGCAACTTAAGCCGATACAAATGCTTGATCTTAAGAGAGTGAGAGTAAAGCACCACTCACGCTTCGCGTTGAGACGTGCAATTATAGTTGATGTTTCTTGGCCATTTTGCATAATTGGAGGACCTAACAGCGCCTCAATAGTACTTCTAAGGTCTCAGTTTCAAAAGAAAATTCGAGGTTTTTGAGGTGCTATTGAGGAGCAAATGAAAATGAGTAGCACACCGAAAAAAAGAAATATTTGTCACAAATAAATCAATTTATTTGAGTCGTTTTTTCAAATATTTCTTTATGACAACTATGTAAGTTTGGTAAAAGTATATATAACAGTTGGCTCGAATTATTTTATTGTTTGTCAGAAGTAAATAATTTATTTGTGGTAAAGATGCAAAATTTGTCGAAAAGAACATCTTTGATAGTAAAACTCTCAGCTACTGCTCTCATGACGTCACTTGAACCGAGCCAAAAGTGACCGCCACTATTACCAAGTGTTGATTGTTTTGATTACAAGTTAAAGCTACAGCGACGTTTCAAAGAATAGTTTATTTGCATACATAATAGTGTTTGTCTAGAGTAAATTTTCCCGGAAATTTTTTTCCGTGTAGTACACAAAATACGATATAAGATTAATTTAATTTAGAACGAAAACAATATTAAAAATAATTTGCGATAGACCGAGACTTAGGCAATAGCGAATTTGCGATCACCAGGGCGTCCGTTTAATCTCAATTCCAAAGCAAGACTTCCGTTTCCAAAAACTATTCTCAAATATAGTCTGCCCGCTGTATCTTTCTTTTTTCCTTTTTAATTTTATGAGACCCCTATCGTCCTGAGATCCCGACTACGTTGACAACCATGTGCCTACCTAGGCTTAAGCCTACCGCAATAAAACAATTTCGTTAAACCTTATTTTACAAAATCTTAAAGTAACAGTACATTTCTTAAAATTACTAAAAATACAAATATCCTAAAGAATGTTCTCATCACTTTGTCAGAAAATACTATGCTGTACTTTATTCTCCGACATATATATATATATATATATATATATATATATATATATATATAGACTTCCAAACCACCCTGAATAAAAAAAAGTATTGAGACAAAGAAAAAAGTATTGAAAAGTATTGGATTGACTAGAAGACCAATACTTTTCAATATATTTTTCTTTGTCTCAATACTTTTTTTTTATCAGGGCAATGTCATTTTTAAGCCTCACTCGGCTGAATAATTAATATAGTAACGAATGGGTGAATTTTGACACAAGGGCCAATGCAATAGATAGATTTTATGAAATCTATTCCAAAATTTAAAGAATAGTGTTTTATTAAACTTCCAGCAAACTTTCGAACACGGAGAGCTCATAATGACACGAAAATTATATCTTTGAGATTGAAGAGCTTAAAAACGTAATGAGTGCAATTATAAGCGCGTAGATATGGAATTAGCGGGAAGTTGCAGGAATGTCCTTTAGGGTCAACCGTTTTTCTAATTTTTTTTGGTTCAAATTATTTAAATTACGGTGAAGTTCTGAAATTACATGTATACATATATATAAATTAATAACGGGCTTATAAAACTTTATGTCAAATTTGATTTCAATATATAGTTAGTAACTTATAAATAACTAGGCTTCTTATATTTTGGTAATTCGTACTATTTTTGCTGCTACAACGTGTAAATTTCATTTAATTCTCCATGCCATCAAAATTATTATTTATAAAATAAATCAGTTTCAGACTTGAAACTTGAAAATATTCCGCTCCTTTTTACTTGATGAAGAAAACCTTTTTGAAATTTTAGACTTGCAATACTAAAAGATCCATGTTAATAATTTTAATATATTTTTTTCTTAGGAACAATTTTTTATTTTGATAAAATGTAAAAATATTTGTCCAAGATTTTTAATAAAATTACTTTGATATTATAATTTTTACAAATAAATTTTTTGTTTTTGCGCGTTTTCATTCAATAATTAAATTCGTTACAAATTTGTCTGCATATACATATATGCAAATGCCTATACAGTTTGTGAAAAGAGTAAAACTGCAGATCTAACAGAGCATGACCAGCGTTTTCTGTAACAAGCAAAAATTTAATATCATAATTTTTAAAAGTGCAATTAAAGCCGTTAATAATACGCCAATTAAGCATCAATTCTAATCTTGATTTTCAGTGCGTTGCATCTCATTTCGTTATAAGTTTTGATTGGAATGTCCAGTGGATCTCTTGAAAAACATAATAAGGCGTCTCATGCAAATGAGCAACGTTAATTTTTATTTCAAATTAAATTTTTATTCTTATTATTCGACTATAAGTGCAAATTTTTTTATAACACAATATTTCATTCTTATAATATTTTAATTAATTTCAGTATATAAAGTATATTATACGTCGATTTTACGACATCTTATGTTGTTTCTTAATGAGGCAATTGCAATTATTAATTTTAAAAAACGATTAAACCCTAAACCAGAACATTGGCGTATACAGGTGTCAGTCTAGCCTCATTATTATTTATAATGAAAAAAGAAATTAAAAAAAAACTATAAATGAGGACGAATAAAAAAAGATAAAGAGTGCGATTACCGTTGAATAATAAAAGAGAAACAAAATCTTACCAGAACCAGTTTCAGGCCAAATGTACTTATATATAAAGCTTCGAGAAGTCCTCTCTTTCAGTCTGGCTGTATACCTAGACGACAAGACTAAAGGATAAAAAATAAAGCATAAAAGAATAAATAATGGGGACGGACCGCGAGTCTTTACAAAAACTCTAAAATGTGAGAATGTACACATAAAGAGAGCATATTCGAAAATTCAAACCAGCTCGACAAAGATTACTATAGTAAAATCTCGCTAAAATCAACTTTACGGGGTTCAAATTCTTGTACGTTGAAATTATAGAACAAGAAAACAGTATGAGAGCGAGGGAAAGGGCAGCACAAAATAGGTGATCTTCATGATAGCTTTTCTCAGAAATAACAGTGGAAATAAAAATTAGTGAACGTTGATTTTAGGGAAGCTTCACTCTAAATACTATAACCATTGATACGTTATTTAAAATTGTACCAATAACTTATAAATGTTTACATACAAATTTATGATATGATTTGGACAAAATTTTAAGTTTGAGATGAATATGGATATATTCTATCGATATTAAAAAAATCGCATAAACGTTTTTTAATCTTTTTGTAAGTAAATAGACACCACCTCATCTCCTAATTTCCCCTCTACATTAACCCGAGAAAAAATTTTATAAGAAGACATTAAAACAGGATTTTAACTTAAAAAAATCCGTCGTTTCTGGTAACCCTACATTTGTAATTGTAATGTAGAATAAATAATTAAACTCTCAATAAATTCACAATAAAACCCAATAGAAATTGTATAGTAAAACTTGGATAGCCTTACTGCTTGGCGAAAAACCCAGATTGAAATTCTTAAAAAAGTAAATAGAAAATTGATAAATTTTTATCATGTTAGCCAACCAATTTTGATCTTAAAAATTGAAATATTCAAAAAAATTCATTATTGGAATAACTTTTATCCTGCTATATTATGCCGATCACTTCCAAAATCTAGTTAGCACTTAAATTAAGCTCACAATCTGTGTTGAATGAAACAAATTCTATCGATCTTGCAAATAATCAATAGTTCGAGAGATGATCTACCGCTTTCCAGATATTTTTTTTTTGTCTTTAAAGGGGAGTTTTACTCTCGAGAAAATATTATATAGCGACATAATTTATGCTAAAAATCGAGCATATGTAGAAATCGAGTCTGCATCTTTTGTACTAACCCAAATCGTTAAGTAGCGGACATCTCTCGATTATGTTAAGTAGCTTCAAACTTGAGATAATGATTATTAATATATACATTACATTTAATATATTAAAGTCTTTGTATACCACCACAAGACCGGACATTTGTTACAGATTTGCTTTGTGCAATGCAGCATGAATTAGGACTGCTTTGCTTGATACTTAACTGAAAAAAAAATAACTTGAATCAAGAGAAAAATTCTTGAAGTCAAAAAAATAATTTTGAAGAATTTAATTTTGTTGAATTAAGTAGAAAAATTCTTAAATCAAGTAAAATTTACTTAAACCAAGAAAAATTTCGTAGTTAAAGAATTTTTCTACTCAAATCAAGAAGATGGAATTCTTCAAAGTTATTTTTTTAATTTAAGTAAATTTTTTTTTCCGTCTTTATTCATGAGCATGGTACATTTCTTAAAAGTCGGTCCTAGCTATTGCAGCTTCGTGAATTTCTCTTTAACAAAGAAAAATTTTAGAAAAACTTTTCATCTACACCAAATTTTAAGTGACCCAAATCATATCCACACTCTTTTACTTTTTTATTTTGGTTCTTTTTTGTGTGCTGAAGAAACTCCAAGTATTAAAGTTTGTTCATCGCATAACTAATTCTTCAGAATTGGCCCTTGACGGATTTACTATACTTAGTCGTACCGCTTAAATATTGTAGAAAGGCTCAAAATTTAAATATGGAGATGAACCTCTTGCTGTGTTCATTGGAAAAACTGACCATATATCCGGTTTTAAATTTACTTGGTATTATATTTTCTATAATAGACCTAGAGTCGTGTGAGATAAGTGTGCGCAACATCATTGTTTCAGATTACTGAAATGAATGAGTTTGCGCACGTATACCTGCTGCGAACCCTTGCTTCATATACTTCGAAATTTATTTGACATGAAGAAAAAAACGATAATAATTACTGCAATAGTATAATAAGTACTACTTAATCAATTTAAAAACATTATTATTATATTAATTAAGTAAATTTTTATTTATCAAATAATAATTTAACTAATACATAAAGATGATAATATACACATGTCTTGTAACATATTGGTAACAAAAAAAAAATCTGGAAAACGGTTGACCCTAAAGGGCATCCCTGCAACTTCCCGCTAATTCCATATCTAAGCGCTTAAAATTAAACTTATGACGTTTTTGAGCTTTTCGAGCTCGAAAATATAATTTATATGTTACTTCAAGCTTTCCGAGCTCAAAGAGTTAGCTGTTCTTAGCTTTTGAGCTCTTCGAGCTCACATACATACATACATACATACATACATACATACAGCCGCACGAACACCGTCGCGGGAATAGTCAGGGAAGCTTCCTAAGACATCAAAACGACGAGATCTGATGAAAACTCGATTTTTGCAAAACGGGGTGAAAACAATAACTTCCCGATTTTTGAAAACCTTTGATTTTCATAGCGGGAAGTTAAAAATGGCTTCGTCAGCACCGAATCTAAAAATAAAAAAAGATAATTATTTTTACCAAATATAATACATTATTTAAGTTATAATTAGTATGGAGATTGACATATTCAAATCTAAAAAATTCACAACCCTGGGATAGCAATACTTTTCATCATAACATAGTAACAGCTCCTTAGCGTACCCCCCTTATTAAATAAAAGATTCAAAACGATTCAACCCATGCAAAATGTATATCTATATATTCGTCAAGTTGAATCGTTTTTAATCGCTTTGAGTCATTTCGAATCGTTTCAAATCTTATTTTCTAATCAGGGCCATTTAGTAACCTACAATTTCAAGACTACTCTGATACTACTACACTAAGTTGAATAAAGCTATCAATAAAATTGAGTAATAGTTTTGAATGAACACAAGAATAAAAATTTATCGAGCTTTTCGTTAAAATTTTGAAAGTGTTAATTTTAGGAGTATGATTTCACTATTTTGTATTAATTTCTCGCAAGAAATATAAAAAATTGAAAGGTTATTCGTTTTGATCGAATTTTGAAAATCAAGTTTTTGACAGATAACAATTGCTATGCATTATAATAAAGTGAAAAATGTCCTCAAACATTGTATTTAAAACCAGTACGTATTTTTACCCGCCCAGGAAAAAATGATCGGACCTGACCATGCCTGTTCTTATTTTCACTTTGGAACCCCGTTCAGTTCATTCGAATCGGTCAAGCCGTTCAAAAGTTACAA
>JZSA01007117.1:0-31228 GCA_000956155.1 Cotesia vestalis | reverse complement strand
TCAAAACGTCAAGATCTGATGAGAACTCGATTTTCGAAAAACGGGGTGAAACCAATAACTTCCCGATTTTTGAAAATTTTCAATTTTCTTAGCGGGAAGTTAAAAAACTTTATTTTTCGAAAATGAAATATCGTAAAAAATAAACATTTTCTTATCGATAGGTCTATAATTTCATTAATAATTCAAATAAATAACATTACATATCAAAAACTTGAATAAAGTTTGAATTATTTTTTTTCTGATATAATAATTAAATTACGATCAATCGAAATGTAAAAAAACCTTAATTGGTCAACTTTCGTCAAAAATTTAGTTTGATCAGTTTGTGTTTAAAAGAATTTCATAGAATTTGAGAAACTGCGTGGAATGCTGCAAGCCGCGTAAAAACTGGTTCATTCATTCAGAAGTTAATGCAGCTTGATAATTCAAAAAATACTGTTTTATTAAACTTATAACAGACTTTTGAGCTCGAAGAGCTCAAAAGCTTAGAACAGCTAACTCTTTGAGCTCGGAGAGCTCGAAATTGCGTCTAAATTATATTTTTGATCTCGAAGAGTTCAAAAACGTCATAAGTGCAATTTTAAGCTCTTAGATATAAAATTAACGGGAAGTTGCAGGGATGGCCTTTAGGGTCAACCGTTTTCCTAATTTTTTCTTAACTGTAGTTTCCTATTTATTAGAGGATTACTATACATACTCATATTGCATGATCTATGGCATGTCACTTTCTCCATAAGAAAAAAGTCAAAATCTAAAAATCTGGGTCGCTATAGTTTGTGCTAGTGAATTTAATTAATTTTAAATAGAATTCATGATTATCAATAACCATAATTAATTAACATCGGTAATAAGATGTAAAGTATTATTAGAAAGTATTACTAAAGGAAAAAAAGATCTGAAAAATTAATAAAATTTTGCAACCGCAAAATATCGTTCTGCTTACAGTAAACATACTCGGTAGTCTGGCGCTCTGTTTACAACGGATTTGAATGGGACTTGGCGCCAGACTCTACCGAGTCTGTGGATAAACCTGTAATTCAAAATTAATCATTATTCTAGTATCCACTCATCAATGTCTGTCCTTATTTACTGTACATCCACTAACTAGCGCGAAAAAAATATTATTTACAAACAATAATACAAAAAAAAGGTACATCAAGTGTACTCTAGTATATATTGTTTGGATTTTTATAGTTGTGAAAGTTAACTTTATGAAAGTAATTTATTCTTTATTTGTGCACAAAAGTGATTACACCAGTTAAAAAGAGCTTGGTCTTTTTTCATCATAAGAAGACTAAACCTTCGTGGAATGTAAAATTGCAGCAGGTGGTTACCATTACAAAAAAGTTAGAGATTCGTAAGGTGAAAGAGACAGTAGTAAAAATAATAGTCCGAAAAAGAGGTAAAAGCCAAAGGATATAACTCCCGTACTCTTATTTTCCCTTGAGGATTTACAGATCTGCACGACCGATAATGACGTTGAGGAAGACGAGTGCCAGCTGGCAAATTATCTTGTGAATCCCCATTTTGATATTGAGGACTTGATTTTTATTGTACTTACTTGTTCAGCGAAAATTAAACTAATATACACGGAAATAAATGAGGTAGCAAATTTAAAATTAACTTATTATTTAGAGATTTGTAGATGTAATGAAAGTTTTACAGAGAAATAATCGTAACATGTAATATCTGCATAATAATAGCAATAATATTTTGTTCAGGGCTGCAATCAATTTTTGTAAATCATATTAAAAATAATGAAAGCCTTACAAGTTTTTTTCCGTTTTAAATACATTTTTTTAGTAGAAAGTAGTAAGAGAACGATATGAATCAGTGACATAATATACCCGAGTCGAAATTCAGCGTCTCAATAGTACCTCAAAAGTCTCATTTCTTTTATTTTTTTTCCAGAACCGTCTTTTTTAATGCCTCAACTGTATCTCAAACTCCTCACATGAGATTCAAATACCCAAAATTGGAAATCCTTTTTGATTTTTAGCTCCTCATGAACTTAGTGGCGTTCAAAACAATTTATTAAGCATCAAGAGTTAACTTTAAAAAACCGCTGGCTTTTGATGGTGGTATAGTACACATGTTCTGAGCCTATGTGGAAATTCGATGAAATGAATTTTTCGATGCAATAACTTTGACACTCGACCTTAGGTCTCGAGTTAAATATGTAGTCTACGCATGCGTCAAATAAAGAAAAACCTTGAAGTGTTAAATTACATAGACAAATTTTAAGATTTTCAAATAGCCGTTTGAATGATTTTTGGTTTTCATTCGGAAAAATGTTCATAAGAGCTGTTTCTTTGGAACGAAAACAGTTGACATACTCTATAGAATTCATATATATTATAAGAAAAAACAATTCTTTATTTGTAAATATCAAGCTACTTTTTTTTAAAGTTTATTATCAATTCAAGTGAATATCGTCTTTAGTAAATTTGAAGCGTATTATCTTTATTTCAGACGCGTCATAACACAAAATTTTGATTTTATCGTGACCACACAAAGATTGCGTAAAAATTTTATATCAAGAACTTGCATATACTCATATGTGAATAGTGTGCGTATTCACAAAGAGGATTGATCGTAAAAGGCAGGTGGTGAGAGCAACAGCTGCGAAGGATATATATGATCTTCTTTCCTTTTCATGAAAAAAAAAAAAAAAAAAGACAAAAAGGTTAAACTCACCCAAACGTACCTCATATACTTTCTTATGTTGACTTTTTTCTCTTTTCTTTTATTATCATTCTATCATTCTATCTTACTTTTACTACATATCCAATCACGACATAAGCGATGCAGACAATGAATCAGTTTAAATTATGAATATTTATATAAACCACTGTATACAGTTTCACATACATAACTTTTTTTTTTAAATAATATCTTGTTACTCTATATCAGACGCTATTAAGAAAACAATGAATACCTTTAGTTTTCCGCAAAAGGAAATTGTCAATTTTTTTATTTCGAGAGATTACTTGTTTTGGTTCGATTTTTCAAATTTCAGTTGTCATAAAAATTCTTCTTGACAAATTTTGACATTTTAAAAAGCCATTCGAACTATTCCATTGCTGGATACCGAGCCGTGTGTATGTATGTATGTATGTATATATGTAAGACTCTGATAACTTTTGAACGGCTTAACCGATCGAATCGAGATTAGTGGCGATCCAAAGCATATCATTGCTCTTAAATTTTGTGGAAATTTGAATTAATTCCCTTTGCTCGATTTTTAGAAATCTTGAAAATAAAATTTTTCAAAAATGATTTTTTTTGAATTATCTTTTGAACGGCTCCACCGATCAATCCTACAAACAAATCCGCTCTTAAATTTGAAAAACCACGTCGATTGCCGTCAATCCCGTCAAAATCAGTTGATTCGTTCGGGAGTTATCGAAAACGAAAAATTTCGAAAAAAGTTTTTTTTTTTTACATACTTTCGACATTTCTTTTTAGATCGTTTTTGATGGAATAACATAACACCGGCACAAAAAAAAAAGTTATCTGTACTTTGGACGGGACCCACCTACGAATATGTACTTCGACCAGCTGAATCCAAAAAAAGGCGAAAAATTGTGAAAAACAGCAGACACAGCAATTAAAAAATTTTTGAGGACCTGGATCAAGTATGATTTCTATGTACTTCAATTGAATGGATCTGAATCTGAAGTGTTTTTAACTTTCCGCTAAGAAAATCAAAGATTTTCAAAAATCGGGAAGTTATTGGTTTCACCCCGTTTTGCAAAAATTGAGTTTTTATCAGATCTAGACGAATAAAGGTCACAGAAAGCTTCCCTGACTATCCCTGCGAGGTTGTCACTATGTCGGTAAGTATGTGTGTGTGTGAAAGTAGTGAACCGCTTATAAATTTTGAACGGCTTGACCGATTTTATCGCGGTTGGTGCCATTTGAAAGGGCTTGACCTAACTTAGATTTTGAATACTATTTTGACCGATTCGGATTGTTATATTTTGAGAAATTTTAAAAAAACTGAAAAAAAAATTTTTTTTAAATATGGTTGTTTTGGAATAACTTTCAAACGGCTCGATGGATCAACTCCAAAAACTAATTAGCTTTTAACCTTAAGAAACTACGTCGATCACTGCCTATCCGGTCAAAATCGGTTGATTTGTTCGATAGATTGTGAACGAAAGAAAACCAAAAAAAGTGTTTTTTCGGAATTACTCCGAAATTTCTTGTTCGATCAATTTAAACTTAAATATTCTAGATGAGGTTTAAAAGACTGCGTTGAATGCCGTCAACCGCATGAAAATCGGTTTGTTCATTCAAAAGTTATTGCTGTTTGAAAATTCATAAAATAATGTTCTATGAAACTTCTATCAGACTTTTAAGCTCGGAGAGCTCAACAGCATAGAAAAGCTATCTCTTTGAGCTGGGAGAGTTTAAAATAACACGTAAATTGCATTTTTGAGCTCCAAGAGCTCAAAAACATTCTAAGTGCAATTTTAAGCGCCTAGGTATTATGGAACTAGCGAGAAGTTGCAGTTATGGCCTTCTGGATCAATCGTTTTCCTAATTTTTTTACATAACTTTGACATTTCTTTTTGAATCATTTTTGATGATATGAAATAATTATTAGACCCCAAAAAACCACGTCGATCGCCGCCAATGCGTTCAAAATCAGTTGATTCGTTCGTGAGTTATCGTTGACGAAAAAAATCAGAAAAAAGTGATTTTCATGAATTACGCCGAAATTTCCGGCATGATCAATTTGTGTTGTAAAGTATATTATAGAATTTGAGAAACTGCGTCGAATGCTGTCAACCGCGTGAAAATCGGTTTATTCATTTAAAAGTTATTGCGGTTTGAAAATGAAAAAAATAGTGTTTTAATAAACTTTTATCAGACCTTTGAGCTTGAAGCTTAGAAAAAGCATAGAATAGCTTACTATTTGAGCTCGAAAAACTCGAAATAACACAAAAATTATATTTGAGATAGAAGAGCTCAAAAACGTTATAAATGTTATTTTAAGGTTGCACGGATAGTACCCCGTAAGTCATAATAAAATCTAAATTTTAAATTTAGACAATTCATTGCTGTAATTTAAATGTTACCTAACATTATTATTAATTAAAGTCTATGTATATACACAGAAAAAAAAATTAACTTGATTCAAGAAAAAAATTCTTGAACCAAGAATATAATTTTGAAAAGGGTAATTGTCTTGAATCAAGACGGAAAATTCTTGAATCAAGTAAAATTTCCTTAAATTAAGAAAAATTTGCTTAACTCGAGAATTTTTCTCCTCAAATCAAGAATATTAAGCTCTTCAAAAATATATACTTGATTCAAGAACATTTTTTTTTCTGTGTATAAGAGATTTCCACGTATATAGTCACTCATCACGATATCTCTGAAACCATACGACCTAGAGACGTGAAATTCGGTAGTAATATTTTTCTCACCAAGTAGAGGTCAGCTAAGAACGGATTTAACGAAATTTCACCCACAAAAGGGGTTGCGGGGGCGTTAACAATGAAAAATTCCCGTTTTTAAATTATATCTCCTATCGACTTCAAATTTGGTAGGAAACTTTTGTATGAAATGTAGAAATAATTTATAAATAAACTTTACGATATTTCATCCCACAGAGGGTTGCGGGGGTGGATATTTATGATGAAAATTTTTTATTTTCAAGCTATAGCTCCTATGGACTTCGAATTTAGTAGAAGTTTTCTATATGTGATATATAAATGATGTAAGAACGGGGTTTACAATGAATCACCTCCAATAAGAGTCGCGGGGGTGGGTGTTTACAATAAAAAATGTTATTTTCCAAAATATAGCTTCTAAAAACTCTAAATTTGATAGGAATCTTTTATTTCTCTTGTAGAGATAATTTCAAAATGGATTTCAACAGAGTTAACTTCTGATAGGAATTGTAAGGATGGGTGTTAAAATCTAAAATTTTAATTTTCAAACTGTAACTTCTACAGACTCCAAATTTGGTGGAAATCTTCATGTATGATGTCAAGTTGAGCTAAGAATAAATTTTATCAAGTTCCAACCCCGAAAGGGATTACGGGGGCGTTAATAAAGAACGATTCCCGTTTGTATAAAATATAACTCTTATAGACTCTAAATTTGGTAAGAATCTTCTATATGTGATGTAGAAATAATCTAAGAGCGGATTTTACGACGAATCACTCCCAATAAGGATTGCAGGGGTGGGTGTTAACAAAACAAAATCTTAATTTTCAAAATATAGCTTCTAAAAGCTGAAGATTAGATAGGAATATTGAATTTGTCAAGTAGAGATCATCTCAAAATGGATTTCAATCAATTATACTTCCGTTAGGGATTGTGGGTGTGGGGGTGAGTGTCAAAATCAAAAATTTTATTTTCCAAACTGTAACTTTTACAGACCTAAATTTGGTAGGAATCTTCGTGTATTATGTCAAGTTCAGCTAAGAATGGATTTTCTTGAATCCTAACCCCAAAAGGGATTGTGGGGGTGTTAACAATGAAAATCTCTCATTTCCAAACAAAAGTTTCTATAGACTCGAAATTTTGTTGAAACCTTTTGTTTTTAATGTCAAAATTATTTCGAATAGGGTCTTACGAAATTCCTCTCCCACATAGGAGTGCAGGAGTGATAATTGTCGAAAAATTCATATTTTTCAAGTACAGTTCCTACAGATATAAAATTTAATAGGATCTCAAGAGAAACACGAAATTACAGGGATCGCTTCCAAGGTTAACCGAATGAAATATTTTTCTTTCTTAATAATTGTATTGTCTTACAAAAATCGTCTATTTGGCAGCAGTGAAAAAGTCATTGTAAGGTCTCCGAAATTTAACTTTACTTGTAGCTATTCATTCAACGGACTAAGAATTTTACATATACTTTATATTCGCTGATCATATAACCGATGAACTGTCCTTATTACGAGATCGCGGGAATGTAACTAGTTGAAATGAATGCATTTTTTAAGCACTTGAGATGTGGAAAAGAAATTTGGCACTTATTTTAAGAGAATTCGTAAAAAATATGTGCGCGATCTGCATGCAAATAATTTTTTATGAAAAATTGATGATATGCACGGAAAAAAAAAACTGTAGCGTGTTCCTGTAGCAGCAACAGGTTAGGCCTGTAACAGCTACAGGCCTAGTTTTGTTGGTAAAATTTGAAATGCATTATACAACTAATTATTTTTCTTGATCCCCTACCCTAAAATACGCACTTTCTGGCAGCTCTTCGCTCCAGAAAGTACGATTTTTGTGGCTTACTTGAATTACAGCGCGCTCTGGCGGACTACGTTTTTTTTTCTGGCTCGCTAGTACAATAGCTATATTCACAAGTATGCTGTTTACTATATTCATTCGCTTGTCAAACTTTTGGAGGTTGTGAAAGTGCGAAAGTGTTAATGGCCAGTTGTGCTAATAATATTGATATGGATGATTCATCATCTGATGATTCCTTGGACGAGGAGGAGGTTTTGAGGAATTTTGATCAAGAAGCTCAAGAAATTGTCCGCACCAAGACAATTTATTAATTTATGTGTTTTTTATTCTCAATTTTTCATTTCAGGATTTAATGATCGTGCAACTAATTGTAAATTATTGATGATATATTTTTTTAAGCCCGCCCCGACCAGCAAAACCTCGGCTTCGCCTCGGCTCTGCAAAAGTCGGGCGGCGCCTCCCCCCACCCCCGCGTGTTTCCGTATTTTCGGATGGGGATCAAGAAAAATAGTATACAACCCATGGCCAAAAAGTTGGATGCTCTAACGCATGGAATATAGATGCCTCGGCTTCGCCTCGGCATCTATATCCCACGCGCCAGAAAATCCAACTTTCTGGCCTAGGGTCGTAATATACTATTAATACGAGTAATTGCTTTTAAATGTAACTATCACTTTTTCAAGTTGAAACGACAAATTTATTTTATTATTATTAATAATTCCACTTTGTGATAATAAATAGTAAAATAATCGTTATTTAAACATTGGATTGAATTGCATTTGTTAAACAATTAAATAAAAAAAATATTATTTTTTTAATAATTTTAATAATAGTTTGGTGGAAAATTATTTAAGATAAATATATTAAAAATTATCAATGTCTTACTATAAAAAACCTTAAAAATGAAATTCAAAAATAAATTTTTCAGAATAATTTCAAAATTTTTAATTAAGTCGATTTTTAAGACTCAATCACATTTTTTAAACTCAGAAAAGCAGTTACAACTCAAAAACCGTTCTTAAATCAGCTGACCCAAGCTAAAAATTTTGCAAGCCAAATATTTTTATATAAATATCATTAAATAACTACTAAGCCTGTAAATGTGACAGTGTTATCTCTGCATCTGTGTTAGGGCTAGGATTAGCTGCAAGAAGGTTAGACCTGTAGTTGCTACAAAACTACTATACAGTCAAAAAGAATAGACTACTTTTTTAAAACGAGAGTAACTTATATTTTAATTATTTTTTTTTAAATATAAGTTACTCTCGTTTTAAAAAAGTAGTCTATTCTTTTTGACTGTATAGTAGGCCTGTAGCTACCACAGAACCACGCCTATAGCTGCTACAGAACCACGCCTGTAGCTGCTACAAAATCACGTCTGTAGCTGCTACAGACCCAACCGGTAACAGCAACAGTTTTTTTTTTTCCGTGTAGAGAAAATTTTAATTGATGACAAAATTTATCGCACTTGAAGCTAGGCAGATTTCAACTTCACTTACGAGACCTGCAATTACTTTATCCGAAACTTTTAATGCTCATTTCAAATTTTTTTCATCGTGTTAATTATTATTCATTCCCTAGCGGATTCACCTTCACGGTTATGATATGGCCAATTCACGGTCAAACATTAGTCAAATATTAGTCTATATGAAGTGATTTGACGGTCTTTATCAGGTGTCATTGTGAATAATTTTGACTGTTGATTCATCGACTGAAGATCCGAGAAGTACCTTTTTTGCGGGTGAACTCACGGTGGTTTTACCGATATTTCACCATTAATTTACCTGCATAGAACTAGCAAAAAACTAGCATAAAACTAGCTCATTACGGTCGATTCACCGTCTCATCATAGGAATCCGATGTAACAAAATCGGTGCATTCGCTCAGAATAATCAGTATCAAGAATAATCATTAATAATAAGTATAAGAATAATCATATCGCAAAATGTTCGCGTATATGATAATATTGAAAAAAAAAAAATCAGTCTAAAATCGCGTCGCCCAGACCGGGATTCGAACTTGAATCATCTGATCGAAAGTCAAGAGATTTTCCTGTAATGCTATCCCAGACGTGAATTAAAATTGACTTTGAATCACGATGTATTTTACTGATACTTGATGTTGTTTTGATAATTATTTCTCTTTCACGAATTCTAAATAATAACTCATTCTCTGAATTTGACACCCAATATAAATGCATTAAATTTTATTAACTATAAAGAAATCTTTCTTGAACTTCATGAGTCTATGTTAAATTTAAGATTTCATGAAAAAAAAAAAATCTTGAAATTTTACTAAAATTTGTAAAAAGTGTTTTTTTGGATAATGTAAAAAAATTGTAGTGACTGAATCTTTTTTCAAATTATTTTTTATTAACTATTTATTTGTATTTTATTTGCCTCATATATTATTTTATGGAATTTTTTTATAATTACAAATCAAACTTATATTCACTCAGCAATTTATAAAATTTCTACTTTACCATCACTATCTTCTTTACCGCCATTTGACCTTAAATTCACCCGCCAGGTTTACGTGAACTTCGTTTTGCTTGTGCTAACTGGGTAGGTAATCTGAAAGTTATGGTATGAGATGGCTATCAGGGTAGTTTTTCCTATTTTTATTTTATGGTAAGAACATTTTTGAAGAAATTTACTTTAAGAAGCATGGATAAAGAATTTTACTACCTTATCGAACATTATACACATTCGCACTCTACTAATTGTTTATAGATTTGATTTAATATTTTCCAAATGATTACAATATATGTATATATGCGAGACTTTTTAAGCATATCGTTTCATTCTTAATAAATTTCAAATAAAGAGTTGTAAAATACCATGACTAATAATTATTAATGTAGATTTTAATTTAAATTTATAATTTTAACAAATTTATTCAATATTAAATTGGTTTAATGTAAAATAATCTGATAAAAAATTTCATATTAATAATATATTAATTAGAACAATTTAAACAATTTTCAGAAACAATTTTTTCATTTTGCCACACAAGGATATTATCTCTTAAGAAATCATACCGATAAACGGAAAAAAATATCTATGATATGGCTCTGAGCGACATGATATCACATAGACAATTTTAAAAGGCTTAATTTGAAGCATGAGGGAATTTTTATCCGGCTCTCCTACTGCTACAATAACTATAAAAGTATGTGGTGGGACTCAACCGCTGTATTCACAGTGGGGTATCAACCGACTGACAGAAGGGGAACATTCATACAACCGTGATCACTCGTTCTTTAGTTTACCGGAGCGCGAATTTTTGTTGACTGCTATCACGACACCTCATCCATCGTTTTCTAATATTACCATCAATTAATCTTTAATAAACTAATATAAGAGTGGTTAATATATTTATAAATAATCACTTATTGATAATCAAGGAAAATTGAAAAGTGTTTGTTTTCTGTCTCGTTTAAGAGCTAAAGTGACAGGATAAATAATTATTCGATGATCATAATATATAAACAAAAATGGTAAGTTGTTTTTCAAGTAGTTATATAGTTGTCTAATCAAATAATAGTTTAATTTTTGTAAAATAAAATTTAAATTCGATGGACAAAATTATTCATCAAAATAAAATATTCGATTAACACTTAGAGAAACTCAAACTTTTGTTACATTGTAAATAAAATCTATGAAAGGGAACGAAAGAATTTAGTAATAAAGGAATCGTCGTATAATAACGGAAACTCAGTACAAAAAATCTCATAGAAAGAATGTTATTATACATATGTGTTAGATCATATTGAATTTGACTCAAAAGATGTATAAAACTCCTACATTTGTTAATTTTATACAAAATCATGTTTTTAATTTTCGAAAAAAAATAATTATATCCAAAAAACTAAAGTTTTCATTTTTTTTTATATAGTTTTTGTATTAATGATGTGCAATCGCTATAATTTTTTCATATAATATTAATCAGGATACAAAAATATTTTTATGCTAAACAAAAAATCTAAAAACTTAATTCACCATTGATCTAACTTAATGAACTTATTCAATGTACTTATTTGAAATGCCTAATCATATCATGTAGTTTATTAAATGAGCAAGAACTCTTTATAATTTAATTGAATTAATTTTCATCTCCAGAGTTCAAATGCCTATACTCATCTAGGAGTAACAGAAATATACACAAAATTCGTCGAGCATTGTTATTGTGACCGTTTTAAAAAATATTATTAAATATTATCTTTCGTTCATATATATATATATATATATATACAACCATCGTTGCTGTTGTAAGGTAAACATTAACCGAGCTATTTAGTAAATTATCGAAGAATGTTATTCGTAATCAGAGCGCGGCCCGATATCTGCCAGCCAATTAACAACTGGGTCACATGCTTGTTTAGGAATTGGGAAAGGGATAACCTGCTAAATCACTGATTGTAACTAACTAAAATTTATCTTGTCAATAACAATCATTTTTTTTAAATATATAACTATTATATTGATTGACTTATCGTTATTCTTAGTAAATGTTGTTATAATAAATTCAAAACTTGAAATACATTTCCAATTATAGCTATAAATTTTTTAATGCAAGAAACAAAATTTGTTGTTTGATAAAATACAGTCGTGATAATTTAAGATTTTTACAACAATTTATTATAATTTTAGTACAAAAAATTTATTAGTTTTTCGATATCTACAAAAGTATACTCATGTGAAATGCTATACCAACAAAAACGTATACATTATGGTTATCCGCATGCCGTATCGCTCATATCACTTTGCAACACGCTCCAGATCGACAATAAGGCTCATTAATAGTGTATTTCTTCGTATTTTTGACGTTATAATTACTGACGAATGCGAATATAAAGCCCATTTGTTTCTAAAATTAATCAACTCTTTCGACTTAAGAAAACTTATCAATTTTTACTGGTCATTATGAGAGTTGAAATTTGAATAATTATTTTTACTCATTTTATCATTATTTATTTTATGAATAAATATGTAAATATTTATCGGAATGAAATTTCTCACCAAAATTATTTTTTTCTAATTTTAACGATAATTCGATTTTATTTTTTATTGTAATTATTCAGGTTTGCAAAAATAAATTTTTTGTTTATGAGGCAAATATGAAACGGAAATTTTATAGAAAAAAAAAAGTAGTTAATGGACCCTTTTCTTTTACAGATAATCAATAATACAAAACAAACAAAGTTACTTTATTGTCCAGCATAGCAATTTCCGTTGATACAAGCAAAATAATATATAATAAGCCAAGTGAGGCATATTACTCGATGGTTTCCTATATGCTTATCCGGGATATGACGATATCTCCCCCTGGTCGGTCATTGGCGTGAATATTACTATAATTGAGCCGTATTCAATGTCACTAATATTAACACGTTCAAGTAACCTCACTACAATAATACAGAATTATACTGAATAATCAATGTTCATAATATAGTTGATACCAAAAAAATGGAAATATGTTGTATGCAGCCTAATTTATAAAGTTTTAAAACGTTTTTATGAGGCAACATTTTTTTTTCTTTAAAATAGTTAGAGAAAGTAATCTGTTGTATTGACTAAAAAATAATCTTTAAAGATTTAGAAAACTATAAGCCAAGCTGAATAGCAAATTAGAAATTAGAGCTGTAAAAATAAATACAATATTAAAATTTCACAAAATATGGACAATTTTCATTCGAAATCACTCTGCAAAGTTGAGAATTCTAAATCGTTTTTAAATATGTATTTGTGGAAGTTTATTAGATTTGAAAATTTATAATTGTTTAAAAAAACAGCGAAAAAATAATTTTTTTCTTATTTTTGATTTTGATAACTTAAAAAATTTGTCTCTTTTGAAATTATCACCGAATCGGCTCATTCTCGGTTGACCTAGATACTTATTCGAAGAATAAATGTGTCTAGCTTGATCGTAATCCGTAAAGAATTGTACACGCTACGAGGGCACATGGCGCATTATATCATCTAATAGACACACGTATTTCTAACTATTTTATTTGTTTTTATGAAGCAATTTTTGAAAAGTTTCATTATTTTCTGACTAAGCCCGTCGATTTTACTTGAAAAATATTATTGGATAAAAAATATTCGACATCACTTCAGAAAATGTCACCCACATCGATCTAGGATACCGAAGACATGGCCTCTAAAGAAAAAATTTTAGAGTAGTTTGATTTTGTAAAATTATAAATTATTCAAACAAAGAATTGTAGAAATCAAATGGACGTCAAAATTATAAATTATAGAATTTTAATGTCTCATATTTTCGGAGATAAAATCATTCATTGTATTTTGGATACTTACCTTTTTCTAATCGACTAAACTGTATTTAATCATCAGAAAATTTTGAGTCAAATACAATTCTGTTTGAAAGTCTTTTAAATAATACAATATTTTCAAATTTTTTTGTGCTAAATTTTATAATTTCTGATATTTTTGATGTTAAACGTTTCTCTTTATTCTATAGAATCATTTTTTAAACATTGAATTTTCGATAACGCTTCTTTACAATTACAAATTTTCGTATTTTTTATTTCCATAATCCTTTATTTAAATATTTCTTCGTTTTTTTAATTGAAAATTTCATGGAAACCATCAATTTGAAAATATTTTCATTCGATAAAGTCTCCAGCGCCCTCGATCTCTATAGTCACGAGTTGCACAAAGCGTTATTGCATAAAGTTCAAATTTTAGTTTATGTTGCTGATCGCTTCATTCACTTTAACTTTTTCGTATTAAATAAGTTTTTCAATAAAACCAATGAGGAATTATCAGTAGCTGCAAATTGACTTTGATCACTGAGTGCCCGAGGACAAATTCTAATTAACCATATATAATTGAAAATCGTAGTCGAATACCGTATAGAGAACGCTAACAATGTTTATTAGTGCCATGTCGTCATATACAAGTCACACAAAACTTTGCTTGTTCGTGGTTACTTAGTAATAGTAAATTACAATTAAATTTTTCTCTTAAGTAAAGTTCTAATTGTCATAGAATTTATATATTTTATTCTCTTCATCAATATAATATTGCACTTGCTAAAATCATAAATTTGCGAAAGCTTTCATTACGAAGCGATGCATCAAAAAAAGAAATTACTTATTTTCTGTTTACCAAGATTATGTATATTAATGGATTAATGTCTATAATCTTATGGAGTTTTTTTTCGTGAAATGTACTTTAAGTGAAATTTTCGTCAATGTAGACCTTCACTTTGCTCGCCTGATAAATTCTCTTTATAATCTTAAAAAGTTATTTTTAGGTAGATTACGTTAGGAATCTAACTATTGTATTGGTTCTCATGGTGGAATTTTCACTTGATTTTGCTATCATCTGTCATAATTAGTCAAGTAAGTTTCAAAAATACCATTAGTTGAAAAATTTATATATATATATATATATATATATATATATATATATATATATATATGTCTTAATATTGATAGGAAGATTATCCTCATCATAGTTTTACATTTTACGTTAGTCTCTTATAAAAAAGATCATATCTCATTATTAATCAATTTTTTGAATGATCTACAAAAAAAATCTGATATGTGTAAGCGATTACATTAACCATTTCAAAGATATCCAAGATCAAAGTTCAAAGAATTTATCAAAAAAAAAATTTTTTTTTTAATTTTCTACCACATTGGAAAATAATAGTTGTCAAATGACTATGCTATATTTTTTTAGGAAATTTAATGCTCTACAAAAAAGGTCGGATATGTTTAATTGATTACTGCAACCGTTTAAAAGATATTCATATCCGAAATTTCAACAATTTTTGAATAACTTTTTCAAATTTATCCATTAAATTCATGAATTGTAGATATTTTCATAAGAATTTTAGCTCATATTGATAGAATTGAAGTTTTTAGCTATTTTTAACTCTATTTATAAATGTAAAGAAGCTTTACTTTTGGAAAAAGAGAATACGTCCGTTTTTATTACTTACAAGGAAAGGTTCCCATATGTCCATCAACGATTTTGATGCGGCTAAAATATGTTATTTTACGTCGAATTCTAAGCTACACGTATTTTTTTTATCGACGGAAAATCATTTTTAGGGGGTAAAACCAACTCCCAAAGATGACCCCCTTAGAGGGTCAATTCCAGGTTTCATATACTGGTAATTCATATTTTTGCAAGCGACCAAGTGGGTTGTGATCTACACGAAAAATGATTACCAAAAATGATGTTAATCTTTTTTTTTGAAAATGTTATTTTTAAGATTTCTTAAAATCTAGCCAACCGAATCGATTCAAATTTCCATAAAATTTAATGGCAATGATAATCTTTAGATCGCCACCTATTTCAATCCGATCAGTTGAGCTGTTCAAAAGTTACACACTCACACACACACACACACACATACGTACAGTCGTACGGACACCATCGTCTTTAAACGCCGAGATCTGATGAAATCTCGATTTTCGCAAAACGGGGTGAAATCAATAACTTTTCGAATTGTAAAAAATTTTCAATTTTTCTTAGCGGGAAGTTAAAAAACGGCATTTTAATATAGAAGTCTGAACACACGGTCAAAAAAAATTCCAAAAAAGAAACTTAAAAAACAGAACGTTAAACCAGCGAACTCCCTTTAAACCGTTATTTGAATTTTTAAACTTGAAAAGAAATTTATTTTTTAAATACTTATTAAAAAAATTTTTGAATATTTCATAACACAAAAATTATCATGATAAATAAGATAGAAAGAATGACTTTCTTTAAGGTTCAGTATTCTTTGAGTGAATAGGAAAAAAAAAATAACTTAAAATTTATTGGAGAAGATCTTTTGATGAGTACTAACAATCCTACACAGTTAAAGAAATGAAAAATTAAAATTTTTCAATGCCTACGACTGTACGTAAAATGCCTCTGGTACTTCCAATTATAAAGTTCTTTCACACATGATTATAAAAACTCCTCAAAAAACAGCTCATTCTATTCGAATAAGCGCAAAACTATTTAGTATTAATATAGATCGAGTCAGACCCCTCACTGTGAATATCAATATTTGAACCTCAGTATGAGACATTTATTTTCTTCTATGTCAACGTAAATGAAACTGGCACGGAAAAAAGAAAAATGAAAAAATTACAGTATATAATGTAACGTGGCGCTTCGTGATGAAAACTGGAAAAATTACAGTTTCAGATTGTAAGTATTACAGATCTTATAAAAATTACATTGTAAAATATAATATTTACATTGAAAGCTTTGAAAATTAACATTCAAAGTTTGAATTACAAAAATGTTATCTCGAACTGTAATTTTTCTAATTTTTAATACGACGGGACACTTATTACTATTTATAATGTAATTTTTCAAGTTTTCTTTTTTCCGTGGACAATTACGAACTATAAATAAATAAAAAACCCTGGATTCGATGAGTAATTGTATGTATACATTTGAAATTCCCATTGGCAAGCGCATCTCATTACGGATTACTCTGCCATCTAAGCGACATAAAACTGAAGCTCAGTTACACCATTGATTTTCGAACCTCGGCAATTCTCGATGCCTTTTAGTGACCAAATAAGGGAATCACAGGGTAGCATCGCTTTCAACAACCCTTCATAAACATCGCAGACATGGTTACGCTCACCTAAAATGGAAATTATCGTTCCACTTGTTGACTCATTACTTTCGTATCATTCTAATGATTTTTTAACATGTGATACTCCTGAGAAATTTTGGGAATTGGCTTATATTAAACTTACCCAAAGGTTTGAGAAGTATTTATTTATTTCCTTAACATAAAAGGATCATAAATCGTCCTTTAGCTACTGCGCTTGTGTATTGTATCAAATAAATATTTACAAGGTTTGTAATTCATACATCATGATTATTTTAAAAATTTTTAATTTTTAATTTTATCTGTATTCGATTATAACATGTTTAATTTGTCATTTAAAGGAATCTTTCATTTTTTTCTGAGATACTATTTTTTTTATGGTAGTAATTATTTTTAGATAGCTGTTCAAAATGATTATCATTAATTTGAGTAGATCGTATTTTATCCTTAATTGTTAAATTTCGTTTTTTTCTTTGATTAAACTATAGATTCTATTTCACTAAGATTTAGTATGTCGAACAATAGAACGGTTAACGTTTTTTTTTTTTGCCAAAAAGATATATGATGTAGAAGTAAAAAAAATATTGAAAGTTTTGTTTATAATTGTTAATTATAAGACCATAATTTATATTTCAGATGCAGTTTAAAGTTTAATTTGTTACTGAAAATCACAGACCACAAGGTATTCACGATGGGAAAACTTCTCAGTCTTCTGGCTCGAGACGAGTCGACTTGCTGTACTCCTCAAAAATATGACGTCTTTCTAGATTTTGAAAGTAATTAAAAACTTAATCTTTACTTAAACAGTATATTCAAAGATTTTAAATAAAAACAATTTGTTTTGTAATCTTTTTTAGATGCTCAACCTTCCGATATTGAAAGAGATACATTTGAAGCCGTACAACGAGTTTTGAAAAATTCAGAATCCATTTTAGAAGAGATTCAGTGCTATAAAGGTGCTGGCAAGGAAATTCGAGAAGCTATTTCAGTTCCTACAGAAGAATGTCAGCGTAAGGCATACCTGACTGTCGTTCCTCTCGTGGCTAAGCTAAAAAAATTCTATGAGTTTTCTCTAGAACTTGGTTATTATTTTAATTTTAATATATAATGTATAAAATTTCATAAAATTAAAACTTAATGATAATGTTATGAAATACTTTCAGAACGTGTTGTACCACAGATTCTGGGTCAATTATGTTCAGGAAATCTATCTCCCATGCAACACCTTGAAACTCAACAAGCACTTGTCAAACAATTCGCCGAAATTCTTGAATTTGTATTCAAGTTTGATGAGCACAAAATGAAAACACCAGCTATTCAAAACGATTTTAGTTATTATCGTAGAACATTAACAAAAGCTAAAGACAATCCAGAGAATGAATTGATTGTAGGCAATGAACTGGCCAACCGCATGTCCTTATTTTATGCCCACGCCACACCCATGCTTCACGTTTTGAGTCACGCTACTATTACTTTTTTAATGGATGTAAGTTCACATACAATACCCTCATAATATGCATCTTTATCTTTTAAAATGATGAATTAAAAGATATATCATCATGTTTTAGTTCATCACTCCCTTTTCATTTAAAATTGTCCACCTACTTATATCAATCATGATAATCAGTTTCCTATATCGCTGATGATTAACTTTTTGCTGACACACCTCGTCATTCATAAAATGTGCTTTTAGAGGGAAGATATACCACGAGAGAATATTACAGAGACGTTGGGGACTATGGCTAAGGTTTGTTTAAGGATGTTAGAGAATTCGTAAGTATTCCTTTATTCAATGATCGTAATTCACTTCAATAATATTTTCATTAACATTTTCTATTTATATTATAGAAACCTATTGGCACAATTTCAAAGAGAAGAAACACAGTTATTTGTTCTACGAGTCATGGTTGGCTTAGTCATACTCTATGATCATGTTCATCCACAAGGAGTTTTCTTTAAAGGCTCAAACGTTGATGTAAGTAATTCCAATGACCTCATATCAATTAAACAATTTCTAATTATTGGCTCATATTTTCAGGTTAAGGGATGTGTAAAACTTCTGAAAGATCAGCCGTCTTGCAAAAGTGAAGGTTTATTGAATGCTCTAAAATACACAACAAAACATTTGAATGAAGAAAACACACCAAAAAATATTAAAAATCTTTTAGCAGCATGATTACCAAAGCAACGTGGCTGCTGTATTCGAAATTGAAAGATAATATATGGTTTCTTAAGTATGGTATTTCTTGACCCAAAAGAAATTTATAAAAATCGTAAATCTGAGACATTCAATGCTGGGTAATTGCCCCAGGGATCAAGATGATTGGATTTTATTGCTACTGTAATATTTAATTTTAATTAATTAAAAAAATTATATAAATTTAAATTAATCAAACGTATCGTAAACTATCAACAATTCACACTTGAATAGAGAAATACGTAAATAATTATGCTAATTTTTATGATTATTTGACTGCCGAATTCATAATATTTTTTCATATCACTTGCATTAAAACTTGGGACTAGCTGCAAGAAAACAATTTCAGATCGAAGCTACTGTCAGTAGAAATAAATTAACCGGGTTTTTGTTCTTATCGGATAAACCAAAAATCATTACAGCCGATTTGAAATTGATTTTTTTTTTTTAATTGCAAATTTCCAAATAACTTATATATGTTATTAAGTTAATTTATGAAAAGTATCCTGTTGATTTTATACTGTCTAACTAACTTTAGATATTAAAACTTGAAGTTCTAATACAAGTGATATGAAAAATATAGTGTAGAACGACATAAAACGCGATTTCAAACTGGAGGCGAAGCCAACGCTTGTCCTCATCTGATATCATTATGTTTCATTCTGGTCACATGAAGTACTATTTATTAACTATGATCTTTTTCTAATGGTAAAATAAATGGTAATATATTTTATAAACTAAAATAAAATAAGGTAGTCGCTAAAAAGCGGAAAAAGTGATTTGTTTATGCACATAGCAGATTTTTAAAAAATTTGAAAATATAGATACGATTTTGACTTGTACTCTGATATAATTAATAATAATTTTTTTTTTTTAAGCAATGATATGAATCTTAGATAGTTTTGGTTTCTGACCAAAGAAAATTTTACAATAAGTAAAAATGAAAAGTATCATAACCTGGCAACGAATAACGAAGCTACTAATTCTTCATAATAAATGCAAAACTCGAAAAAAAAAGTTTTAAATACACATAATAAAGAATCAATTAAGACAAAGTATTATGGATAATTAACCAAAGATATAGATGTATATTGTAAATTATGCATTAGGAAATATAAAATTATAAATAGTATTCTTAAAATTTATGAACTTATGAGAAAAAAATTTTATTAATAATATAATGTAATGAGATGTAAAAAAAAATAGTTATTTATATGCGTAATAAAATGGGTAAACATAACTTATCAACTTGATGTTGAATATGTATTAATCGGATGATTTATGCCAAATTGATCACTTTTAAACCTGATAGCGTTTAGTTTGTCAGGAGCTTTTATTTGTTTTAGTACCTTCCTACAATTATTTGAGTAAATTTATTAAAATTTTTCTTTACAATCGGAAACAAGCTACGGGTTTCAAAGTTTCTATCTTCGAAGTTTTGGATCTTTCACTCAAGCATTTCCGAGGAAAAATTTTAAACTTCTCGCTATAAAAATCAATAATTTTCAAAAAAGATGATGAATTGTTCGATCCATTCTAGTTTGGATTCAAAAACACCATAGTACAAAAACGGCATTGCTGAGACTTACTGATGATATTAAGGAGGTCATGGATAAGAGTAAATTATAAGGCCTTGGATAAGAGTTAACTATACATGAAAAAAAGATGAATAGAAAAATTATATTACATAATGCAACGTGGCGCTCCGTGATGAAAAATCAAAAAATTACAGTTTCAGATTGTAATTATTACATATTTTATAAGGACTACATTGTAGAATGTAATATTTACATTGAAAGCTCTGAAAATTAACATTCAAAATTTGAATTTATTGTTCAAAATTTGATTTTATTGAAAAATGTTATTTCGAACTGTATTTTTCTAGTTTTGAATACGACGGGACACTTATTACTATTTATGACATATGTAATTTTTCGAGTTTTCTTTTTTCCGTGTAATAGTTTTATTTGACTTGAGTAAAGCTTTTGATTAAGTTGATTCCAAAGACATTCTAATATCGCTATTTGAACTTGGGTTCTCAACAGAAACGATCATATGGTTTTTTTTCTACTTATCAGATCGATCTTAATCAATGATCTTGGGACTTCGATTCAATTTCTAAAAACGTAATCTGGTGTTCCTCAAGGTTCTGTTTTAGGACCAATTCTATTTTTAATAGTCATAAATTGCACTCTTGCACTTTTTTTTGTATCTGTTGAACGAAGCTGTCAGGCGAGTCAAGATTGATCCACAATCAATTACGAACTGGGCAAGAAAGCATGGGTTGGAGATAAATCTGTCTAGAACCAAAGCTATAATCCTGGGTTCCAACAGCAAATGTAATTAGTATCATTGTACCCTACGTCAACTCTACCAAGTGCATGAGAATCCATATAAGTAAAAACTTATCCTGGAATTATCACGTTACTCAGATACTCAGTAAAATGAATTCAGCTCTGCATTATCTCAAAGTTAGAAATTTCTACACACTTGTGCGTGTGTATGTGTGTTCGTGCGGGTGCGTTTCTGCACACAAGTGTGTGTAAGAAGCGAAAATGGAAACACTTTTTTCGGTTTTCTTTCGTTCACGATAACTCACGAACGAATCAACCGATTTTGACCGGACTGGCTGCGTTCGACGCTTTTTTTTGATATTAAGAGTTGATTAGTTTTTGGAATTGATCGGTGGAGCCGTTTAAAAGTTATAAAAGGGATACACACACACACACACACAGTGACACCAATTCCAAATTTTTTTTATCTACAAAAAGTTCTACGGTCTTAAAAAAATTTTTTTTATTGTTTCCTCTAAAAGTTCTTTTAAAAAATTTAATGCCCTTCAATGTGGCGTAATCAAAACGCCTGTACGATGATTTGCCGCGGAGTTATCGTCAATCAAAGTTCTTTTTCACTTTGATAATTAATTACTCTTGAACCGGTGAGGTTAGCCGAGTAGTCTAAGGCGCATGGCCTATAGAGCTCTCGGACTGGCTCACCGGCTAGGCGTGGGTTCGAATCCCAAGCTGGTCTTAGAAATCATCTTGGATGATATTCGACCCTTGGCTCGTAGATTAAGATTTTCACAACCCAAAAAGACCCCAACGTATCACTTTCAACAGTTAAAGTCGGCGATATGACCACAGCAGTTAAAACCGATTCTAAATAATAATTTATTAAAAACAATAATTCTGGGAATAATGGTCATATAGGAAATCGAAAGAGGGTTTGTCAAACTACACAATATTCTCTATGAGATACCTTAAATGGCATTAACGAAAAAATGTTTTTGAACTGAAAACTTTAACTGCAAAGAAAAAAACTTCGCATAATTAAAGATATTTGGATAACTCGGTATAACTTTGGATAAAATGGATAAACGAAGGATATAGTCCGTAATTTTTCAACCTTATAGTGTCCCCTTAAGTCTCTGACAAATTCAAAGCGCTGCGATTTTTAACTTCCCGCTAAGAAAATTGAAAATTTTCAAAAATCGGGAAGTTATTGATTTCACCCCGTTTTTCGAAAATCGAGTTCTCATCAGATCTTGACGTTTTGAGGTCCTAGAAAGCTTCCTAGACTATTCTCGCGATGATGTCCGTATGTCTGTGTGTGTGTGTGTGTGTAACCCTTTTATAACTTTTGAACGGCTTGACCGATTTCATCGCGGTTGGCGCCATTAGAAAGGACTTTGCTAAACTTAGATTTCCTGAAAATTGGAACCGATTCGGGCCGATAGATTTTGAGAAATTTAGAAAAATCTCAAAAAAAATTTTTTTCAGAAGTGGTTTTTTTGGAATAACTTTCAAACAGCTTTACCGATCGATTTCAAAAACTATTCAGCTCTTAACATCAAAAAACCGCGTCGATCGCCGCCAGTCCGGTCAAAATCGGTTGATTCGTCCGTGAGTTATCGTGAACGAAATCAAAAAACTGCGTCGAACGCCGCCAGTCCGGTTGACATCGGTTAATTTGTTCGTGAGTTATCGTGAACGAAAGAAAACCGAAAAAAGTGTTTTTTCGGGATTACTCTGAAATTTTCGATTTGATCAATTAAAACCTGAAAATCACTTATGAGGATGATAAAACTGCGTCGAATGCCGCCAACCGCGTGAAAATCGGTTGATCCATTCAAAAGTTATTGCGATTTGAAAAATCTAAAAATAGTGTTCTATGAAACTTCTATCAGACTTTTGAGCTGGGAGAGCTCAAATGCATCAAAATATTATCTCTTCGAACTTAGTGAGCTCAAAGTATCACATAAATTATATTTTGAGCTCAAAAATCTCAAAAATGTCATAAGTACAATTTTAAGCGCTCAGGTATGGAATTAGCGGGAATTTACAGGGATGGCCTTTAGGGTGAACCGTTTTCCTAATTTTTTAATTTGTTTTTTAAATAAACAATTTGTTATGAACAAATTCAATTTCGTCCTATATTTTTTTTAAACACTGTAAAAACGGTTATGTATCGTTTTTTATGCAAAAAAATTTTTTTTATATTTTTTATGTAATTAAAAAAAATTATCATACTTCGAACTTGCAGTTTTTTCCGTGTTTCTTATTATAATAATTATTATTACTTATAAGCTATCGAAGATATGACCATGACACTTAAGGTCTCTATTGTTTACCATGAAACAATAAATAAATTTAGAGTTATTTTTAGCTCTTGATCGATTATTTATTTAATTTTTAAAGAATGTTCATTAAAAAACTTTGAAAAAATTTTTTTCGATGCTCTTAAATTGAAATATCTTTTAAACTACTAAAGATACCATTAAAATACTTAGAGTCTAGTGTGTTCTCTATTAAGCAATAAACAATTTTACTTTTGTTTCAATGCTTTAGCTCAATTATTTATTCACTCTTCTTATGATCCCATAATAAAATTGAGATGAAATGTATGTGGCATCAAACTATTCGTTATGTGATTGGCGGAGACAATTTATTTGTCTCTTGATTGGTCGAGATAAATTTTTTATTCAAAAAAATTTCAATTAAATAATTAAAAAAAAAATTTCACCTATAAAAAACTTGAAAAACTATAAGTGCAATTTTTTAGAAATCTCTTTTTAGTGGTAATTTAATTAATAAAAAAAATTAAAAATTTTCAGACGTCTGCTAACTTTAGTGCCATAAATATTTAACTATAGTGAAATATAATTAAAACTCAAATAATAAAAATTGACAAGTAATGAAAGTAATAACTTACAATCGTATGCACGAATATATTGTGATTTGTTATGTTTAAATTTAGTACCTCGAATAAACAACTAGGGACCTCTAGTCAATTGAGCTTAATGCAAAATCCGTGTTATTAAAAAAAAAAAAAAAACAACACAATTGTACTTGAAAGGTTTTATAGGTTAAATGTGTTAGTAAATAATATTTATTTACGATAATAAATATCTAAAATATATATATATTTCAATCGCACAAAATATATTTTTATTTTCAAACTGTGAATTCAAGCTGATATTATTGATGACGTATTTGGGATAGCTGACGTTTCTAAGAAGTTTTATTTTTATTTTAAAAGTAAAATTATTCATAATGACGGCTCAATCGAAAATACTCATAATGTTAGGATTAAATAATGAAAAAAATATTGATTTAATATTTATCAATAATAAAGTCAAGGAGATATCAAAGGAAGTTAGTGTTATGACTGATGAAGATAAACTTTTTTGGCTGCGAAAAGCTCTTACTTTCATTGATCTAACATCTTTAAATGAAACCGATACACTGGAAACTATCCAAGCTCTATGTCTCAAAGTATAATATTTTAATTTTTATTTTATTTATCAATCTGACAGCATTTTTTTTTTTTTTTTTTATAGCGGCAATTGAATTTAAATTTAAACTTACCTGTATGTTTAGATCATGAAGCTTTCCACATTTTTACAAATTAAATAATGCTGTGAAGCGGTAAAGAATAGGAGTAACGGTTATTATTACGTGAAAAAGACCACATTCACGGAACAGGATACTTGGTAGGAAAGGATTGAGAAAGGAATATGGAGAGGATCTTCTTAATGTGAGTCTATAGAATATGCGAGAAAAAAATATTCTATATACTTTAAGCCACACCGTCCATCTTACGGTAAGCTTTTTTACAAATTGAATTATAGAGGAGGTAAAATACATTTACGTATGCCAGGACTTGATGTTGGTGCCAGGACTAGGTGTTGGTGCCTGGGTATGTCGGGCTCAGAAGTCAATATTATTTTGCAACAATACCGACTAAACATCCTTCTCTCTCCTTTCCCCATAGATGTTACAGGGAAGACTGGAAAGGGACCGCGTTAGCATTATTTCAATCCAGTCCATGTTGTGTCTTATGACACCTACTTCTTGTTTCTACTGGTTTTTAATCCCTTTCTGCGATTTTTTCTCTTAAAAGGCGCTGCACGTAGGCTGCAACAGCTGACCAGTTTTCTTCTTTTTTGATCATGCAAGTTACCAAGCTCTCAGGGAAGAGCGGGGAAGGGGAGAGCGTGGTGCCTATTGTTTCTTCAGTGCTGATTCTGTCGTCCTTCCACCGATCACATTCGAAAAACGTGTGCTCGGCGTTGTCAATTCTGTCTGGGCAGTATTTGCACGTTGGTGTGCTGCGCAAGCCCATCTTAGAAAGATAGACATTGAATTGCCCATGTCCCGTCAATAGCTGGGTCAGAAACAAGTCCGTGTCTCCGTGCTTTCGAGAAAGCCAGACGTTGATGTTTGGGATCAGGCTTGCTGTCCATCTGCCCATCTCTCCCGATGTCCATCGGTCCTGTCACTCTTGCGGCGTTTCCACCTTTATCCTCGTTCTTGCGTCCTTCATGTTTTCGTCATTTTCTTTAGCGTCATAAAGTTTAGCTCTCTCGAACGCTAATAGGTCGATGGGCGTAGCTCCTGCAATGACCAATACAGCCGCTTTGGAAACTGTGCGGTAGGCGCAGGTAACCCTGAGAGCGCCTCGCCGCTGTACTGCTGCTATCTTTCGCCGATAGGTTTTCTGCTTTAATATGTCTGCCCATATCTCCGCTCCATAAAGCAGTACCGAGTGGACTGCTTCTAGAAGAACTCTTCTCTTTTTTGTTCTTGGTCCCATGGTGTTGGTCATGATTCTTGCTAGGCTAGACACCGTCTTGTTGGCTTTCTGGCATGCATTATCGAGGTGTTCGCGAAAAGATAGTTTCTCGTCTATCATTACCCCCAGATAGCGCAGGGCCCTTGTTGATGTTAATGTTGTTCCTCCCATGTCCACCGCGAATGGTTTAACCTTAGATTTCCTAAAAAAATTTGAACCGATTCGGACCAGTAGATTTTGAGAAATTGCAAAAAAACTACAAAAAAAAATTTTTCGAAAAGTGGTTTTCTTGGAATAACTTTTAAACGGCTCCACCGATCAATTCCAAAAACTAATCAGCTCTTAACATCAAAAAACCGCGTCGAACGCCGCCAGTCCGGTCAAAATCGGTTGATTCGTTCGTGAGTTATCGTGAACGAAAGAAAACCGTAAAAAGTGTTTTTTTGGGATTACTCTGAAATTTTGGATTTGATCAATTAAAAGCTGAAAATCACTTTTATGAGGATGATAAAACTGCGTCGAATGCCGCCAACCGCGTGAAAATCGGTTGATCCATTTAAAAGTTATTGCGATTTGAAAAATCCAAAAATAGTGTTCTATGAAACTTCTATCACACTTTTGAGCTGGGAGAGCTCAAATGCATCAAAATATTATCTCTCCGAACTCAGTGAGCTCAAAATATCACATAAATTTGTAACAAAATTTTACTATTTTTATACACGACTCGACGGTGGATACGTCGAGTAAAGTAGAAATTTTTTCCAGGTCACCCAAATAAAATAAACAGAACCGAATAGAAAGCTTAGGAGATGCTCTTAATCTCCTAAGCAACACCGCAGCAGCCAACCAGGCTGGGTTAGTGCACGTTTGGACGCCAGTTATTTTTTTCAAACAGGGAAAAATAACAAACCCTGTATTTCCAGGGCCGATCTGCAGGTATTCCGGGAAAATAAATAATGTAAAGGTGTTAGGAAAAAGGAGAAACAGTAATTTGCATATTACGAAAAATTAACAATAATATAAACAAATATTTATTCAAAACAAATTATTTAAAACTAAGTCCAGAGCCGAATTCCTTAGCCGGATGAACTATATAATCAAAATAAAAATAATAATAATGTCGCGTATAATTATTAATAATTTGTCTAGGTTCTCGATAGACTATTTCGTTATTTTACGACGACGTTAACTATACAATAGAATTCTCTAACAAACGGCCTTTTTCAAGGCCCCAGACAACTCAAACAACGTAAGACTTCTCACCCAAGTTGACGGGAGGTTCCGGTATTAGCTCGAATGGAACATTTGTCAATTTTTATGATTTAGAAAATTATTTCGAAAATTATATTGGGAATTAATTATTGAATTATTGTTATATTGTAAGTTATTGTATTTGTTAATTATAAATCAATTTATTTTGGGATTAAGCCCGTGAATTAGATAAATTAAATTTTGTTGCAAATTAAAAATTAATAACGTGGACATTAAGTCCAAGTAATTAGTTATTATTTTAGTAGAAAATTGTCATAGGAAAAGTGATTATAATTAATTAATTTACATCATTTATTTTATATTAATTAATTTTGGATTTGATTGTAAAATTTATATCGTGATTATTTTAATGGTCAAAATTAACTGACCAACTATTGTTTTATTATTAAGAACATGACAATAAGTCACTTAAGAATTTTAAGCTAATTAATATTTTAATACCGAATGAAAATTAACAATCGGAATAAGAAGTAACTGTTAGTTCGAGTTAATTGAAATTAATTGTTAACTGTAAATATTCTTTTATAAAAATTCTAATGATTGGATATTTCAATTAGCTAAATCTTGAATTTTAATTGACATTAAATTTTTATCAATTATTAAAATTATAAATAAAGTCAAGTCAGTAGTGTGAGTGTGAGACAAGTGTGGGTTATGTGTGAGTTGCAGAGTATCTAGGTCTACGTTTTATTTCCGCTCCATACAGTAGTACCGAGTGGACTGCTTCTAGAAGAACTCTTCTCTTTTTTGTTCTTGGTCCCATGGTGTTGGTCATAATTCGTGCTAGGCTAGACACAGTCTTGCTGGCTTTCTTGCATGCACTGTCGAGGTGTTCACGGAAAGATAGTTTCTCGTCTATCATTACCCCTAGATAGCGCAGGGCCCTTGTTGACGTCAGTGTTGTTCCTCCCATGTCCACAGCGAATGGTTTTGGGAACCATTTTTGACGTGTCAAAACGACCATCTCGGTTTTCTGTTTGGCGAGTTTTAGGTGATGCTTATCAAGCCAAGTCTCGACGGTGTCGATGGTTTCCCGAACTAGCAGTTCGGCCTCTTCTACGCTGTCCGCCACTATAGTGGCTGCAACGTCGTCTGCAAAGCCTGTTAGCTCTACTTGTTCTGGCAACGGGATTTCAAGAAGCTCGTCGTAGTCTGCGTTCCATAGATCAGGCCCCATTATTGAGCCTTGCGGCACGCCGGCCGTTATGACGTATTCTTGTGGGCCTTCAGTAGTTTCCACTATCAGCTTTCTATCGTCAAGGTAGTTGTTGACTAGTGCCAGATTTTCTGGCTCCGCGTCAAACTTGTGCTCCAGGGCGTCCAAAATATCTCTCCAATTTGCGCTGTTAAATGCGTTTTTGACATCTAGCGTGAGGAGGAGACATACTTTACGAGCTTTGAGGCTACCAGACCATGCTTGTGTTGCTGTTTTTATGACTTTCTTGATTGCTCCGATTGTCGAATGACCTTTCCGGAAGCCATGCTGGTTGGTGGCAAAACCTCCAGCACGGTCTATGTCGTTGCGAAGTCTCCCTTGTATGAGCTTCTCGAGTAGTTTTCCAGCAATGTCCAGCATACAGAGTGGTCTGAACGACGAAGGCGTTATGGGGGTTCCCTTACCTTTGTCTAAGAGAACCAATCTCTGCCGTTTCCAGACCGCGGGAAACGTGCCAGTTGCTAAGCATGCGTTGTAGGTGTTCAGGAGTAAGTCCGGGTATTCCAGGGCTACAATCTTGATCACCGATGCCGGGATGCCATCAGGTCCAGGTGCCTTTCCTGTTTTGAGTGACTTGGCCGCGTCTTGTAGTTCCTTAGTTGTGAAAGGTGTTACTTCGCTATTCTTAGTGTAGTGTTTCTTTTCCCGCGGCGGGTGTTTGGGGAAAAGCTCCGCTACAATGCTATCCATTAAGGCTGGAGACTTCGGCGCCTCTGGTGAAGCCTTTCCAAGTCGTTTGGCGACAATTTGGTAGGCTTTACCCCAGATGTCATTGTCGAGATCGTTGCAGATCTCTTTCCACAACTTTGCTTTACTTGCTTTGATGGCTCGGTTTAGCGTCTTTTTGGCCTGCTTGTACTCTTTTGAATACAAGTCCTGGCTTGGGGAGCGTTTTGCGGCTCTCGTTGCGCGGCGACGTAGTTGATGGCATATTTTGCGAAGTTCTGCTATGTCTGTTGACCAATACACCGGCCTGTGAAAACTCCGGTTTTTCAATCGCGGCATAGAGGCGTCACATGCGGCAGAAATCTCCTTCATCATATTTAGCACTGTCCTTTCTGTCTCGCTGCAAGTATCTGGAGTCGGGTTGTTCTGTAGAGTAGAACAGCTCCATGCAAGTGAAGCTCGCAGTGCCTCTGGATCGAGCTTCCCGACATTCCACTTCCGCTTAGAATTGTCGCGTTGTGAGACCGGAGCAAATGCCAATCCGACGCTGAATGTCACGAACTGGTGATCACTGCCACTGTATTCTTCGGATACTGTCCAGTCTTCGATCATGTTGGCAATCCTTGGAGTCGCCAATGAGATGTCGAGGATGGATTCTTGGTACCCTGGTCTTCTAAAGGTCATAGTGCTCCCGGTGTTTAGCACTATGAGGTCGAGTCTAGCCGCGACGTCAGCGACTTCGTTGCCCCTGGTGTCGGAGAAAGCAGCGCCCCACTCAGCCGATTTAGCGTTGAAGTCTCCGGCTACGATAACTTCACCGTCGAACTTGGTGACCGCATCTTCTATATTTGCCAGTTTCTGTCGGAACACACTAATCCCTTCGTTAGGTGAGAGATAGACGCTCATGAAGTAGGTTGTGGGGGCTTAAATCCAGACAAAACCTGCTCCACTTCCGCTGTTGCTGACGGTAACGTTCTTTCTGTTCACAATCCAAATTGCTGCCGTGCCAGTTTCGTCTGCGAACCATGTTTTACCTTCGATGTTTAGATATTGCTCGCAGATAAAGCAGACGTCGATTTTGTCTTCAAAGACTCGCTGGCGTAGCAGGTTTTGCGCCAAGGCGCACCTATTCAGGTTGCCTTGTAGTATGCGTGTCATTTCTGCCCTCTCATAGCTTCTGCAAGTGCTGTGCGGAATGCCTTGCAAGCTCCAGTGCCCAAAATATGGCATAAACCATCCCGAGCATCTTTGTCCGGAGCACAAAGGAAGCATTTTAGCTTCTCCGTGCAGTTTACGGCCCTGTGATTTTTTCCGCCACATTTGTAGCAGCACCTGCTTCTGTCTGGTCCCGCACACTGACGTGTTTGGTGTCCAAATATGATTTTCAAAAAGTTAGGAACTTAATAGTTTCATCTCGATTTTAAAAAGTTATTCTGACGAGGAGACCTTCTCTTATGAATGTGTGTGTGTGTGTTTTTTTTTATAGAGGAGGTAAAATACATTTACGTATGCCAGGACTTGATTTTGGTGCCAGGGTTAGGTGTTGGTGCCTGGGTATGTCGGGCTCAGAAGTCAATATTATTTTGCAGTAATACCGACTACACATCCTCTTCTCTTCTTTCCCCATAGATGTTACGGGGAAGACTGGATAGGGACCGCGTTAGCATTACTTCACTCCAGTCCATGTTGTGTCTTATGACACCTACTTCTTGTTTCTACTGGTTTTTAATCCCTTTCTGCGATTTTTTCTCTTAAAAGGCGCTGCGCGTAGGTTGCAACAGCTGACCAGTTTTCTTCTTTTTTGGTCATGCAAGTTACCAAGCTCTCAGGGGAGAGCGTGGTGCCTATTATTTCTTCGGTGCTGATTCTGTTGTCCTTCCACCGACCACACTCGAAAAACGTGTGCTCGGCGTTGTCAATTCTGTCTGGGCAGTATTTTCAAGTTGGTGTGCTGTGCAAACCCATCTTGAAAAGATAGGCATTGAATT
>JZSA01007111.1:0-10888 GCA_000956155.1 Cotesia vestalis | reverse complement strand
ACCCCAACGAATGCGGCCTTCTTAACTGAAAAATAAAAAAACGATTATTAAACTCTTTCTCTCTTTAATAAAAAAAAAGAAAGAATGAAAAGTTTGTCGTATTGAAAAAGTTAACATCTATGCTACAATTCCTCGCAAAGCTAAACGGTAAATTTTGCCCTGGTAATTCAGATCAACAGATTGCGGAAAAACGTGACCAGATATTTTATTCACGAAAAAGTAATAGTTAAAAAATAAATAAAAAAAATTTGTGGAAAAATAATAAATTTAGAATAGAAAAGAATTTTAGAATGTATATACGTGACGTAACTTATTCATAGAAATTTTGGCAACTGGTTTAGAGAAAACATGCTTTACAAAGTTGTTAAATATTCATCAGCATCAGCCGTGTGTATTTATTTATGTATTTATTTATATATTTATACAAAATGGTAAAATAAATTAAACGTTGTGTCCACAGACGGGAAAGCTTCCGGATTTATATGTCTGAGTGACGGGATGAGTAAGGAGATTTATATCCAACATGACGAGGAGTTTATGGTGAAATTTTATCAACTCTCAACTTCCAGGGGTTGATATTGGATACCTGTTGAAGCTTTTACTTCTCTTTGAGTGATAAAAATCTCACGGTATCTTCATGACGCCAACGAGGGGACTGTTAAATCAACAAGATAATAATAATAGTTTGAGGAGTAGAAGGAAAAAAAATTTATATCGAACCGGCCCGGACGACTACGATATAAGTTTAGTAATAAGTAACAAGTAAATTATACTCTAGATTAAAATGTCTCTTTAATTTTACAAAGTTATTCAAGTTTATACCATCTATTTGAATTACAAGTTTCAGATTTTAATAAATATTTTTTTTATTTTTATACTTTTTAAGGAGAAAAATTTTATGGTTTTAAATTATTATTTTTTAAATTGTAATTTATGCTAACGAAAAAATTTTATATTGAATTTAAAAAAAAAAAATCACTTTCATTTTTTTTAAATTCCATTCGTCAGTTTAGTAAAATGGTAAGTGTTTAAAATTGCCAAGTAATATTATTGCTTAATATTAAGCCAAGTACTAAAAATTTCCGAATACATTTAGTGTTTTAATTTACCATTAAGCATACAAAACATCAAAAATTGCCAAGTACACTAAACATTTAAAAATGCCAAGTACACTAAATATTTAAAAAGGCTAATTATTAAAAATAGTCAAGTATGTAAATTATTAAAATTTCTATATATCAAGCCAAGTATTAAAAATTCCCAAGTACAATTAATATTAAAAATTACCAAGTATAATAAGCAATAAAAATTGCCAAGTATATCAAGAGTTTAAAATTGCTGAGTACATTAAATATTGAAAATTGTCAAGAATTTCAAGTATTAAAAATGGCCAAGTACGTCAAGTGTTTAAAGTTGCCAAGTAGACTGAACATTGAAAATTGCCAAGTATTTAAATTACCATTTATTAAGCCAAGTACATAATTTGTTAAATACACATAATATTAAATTTTCCATGTACTATGGCGAGCATTAAAAATTGACAAATATACAAAAAATTAAAAATTGCGAAGTATTGAAAATTGTCAAGTATGTAAATTATTAAAATTTCTATATATCATGCCAAGTATTAAAAATTTCCAAGTACAATAAGTATTAAAAATTACCAAGTATAATAAGCAATAAAAATTGCCAAGTATATCAAGAGTTTAAAATTGCTGAGTACATTAAATATTGAAAATTGTCAAGAATTTCAAGTATTAAAAATGGCCAAGTACGTCAAGTGTTTAAAGTTGCCAAGTAGACTGAACATTGAAAATTGCCAAGTATTTAAATTACCATTTATTAAGCCAAGTACATAATTTGTTAAATACACATAATATTAAATTTTCCATGTACTATGGCGAGCATTAAAAATTGACAAATATACAAAAAATTAAAAATTGCGAAGTATTGAAAATTGTCAAGTATGTAAATTATTAAAATTTCTATATATCATGCCAAGTATTAAAAATTTCCAAGTACAATAAGTATTAAAAATTGCCAAGTACATAAAGAGTTAAAAATTGCCAAGTATAATAAATATTGAAAATTGTCGAGTCTTTCAAGTATTAAAAATTGCCAAGTATACTAAGTCTTTAAAATTACCAAGTATCCAAAAAATTAAAAATTGCCATATATACAAAAAATTAAAAATTGTGAAGTATTAAAAATTGTCAAGTATATGAATTATTAAAATTTATATATATCAACCAAAGTATTATGAATTTCCAAGTAAAACAAGTATGAAAAATTGCCAAGTACAGTAAACATTGAAAATTGCCAAGTACAAAAAAACATTAAAAATTGCAAGGTATTAAAAATTGTCAAGTATGTAAATTATTAAAATTTCTATATATCATGCCAAGTATTAAAAATTTCCAAGTACAATAAGTATTAAAAATTGCCAAGTACATAAAGAGTTTAAAATTGCCAAGTATACTAAATATTAAAAAATGTCAATTCTTTCAAATATTAAAAATTGCCAAGTATACTAAGTTTTTAAAATTGACAAGTATACCAAACATAAAATTTCCAAGTATATAAATTATTATTTGTTAAGCCAAGTACATGATTTGTTACGCGCACATATTATTAAATTTTCCATACATTATGCCAAGTATTAAAAATTGCCAAGTAGGCTAAAAATGAAAAATTGCCAAGTACAAACCGAAAAAAATTTTTTTTGAATCAAATAAATAATTTTGAAGAACTGTATGGTCTTAATTTAAGTATAAAAATTCTTGAACTGAGAAATATTTATTGAAGTAAATTTAATTTGATTTAAGACAATAAAATTTTTCAAAATAATTTTCTTGGCTCAAGATTTTTTTTCTTAAATCAATTTATATTTTTTTTAGTCCCCTAAACATTGAAAATATATACTTTGCCATTTGGCCATTGCCTTGGCATTAAATTATAAACAAATATAATAAATACATCAAAATTGCCAAGTATCTAAATTACTATTAATTAAGCCAAGTACATAATTTTTTAAGGACACAGTCTTTAAGTTTCCCGGAATTATACCGAGTATAAGAAATTGCCAAGTAAGCTAAAAAAAAAATGCCAAGTACTGTGCCAAGTGTTAAAAAAATTTCAAATTAAGTGATAAATTTAAAAAATATCGTTCAATATTGCTTAATATATTTTAACCCAACAAAAAATATAACTACTTTTAAATACCACTTGTTATTCGAAAAGGTTTAAACGTAGACAGAATTTCATCCCTTACTGATCCCAAATAATGGATGATGTCGAGGGAGTGTCGAGTTTTGGAGAACGGATTGGTGTAATGATCATTGAACGTTTTATACACTTTCGACGGCGAGGTAATCTCTCGTGGCGAATTACGGGTGATTTTTTGTAGCTCAGTACATTTTCTTTGCAAACCTAAATTTTAAAATTAATTAATATTAAATTTTTGATTTTTAGAGTCAATTTTTTTATTAAAAATTTTTTTTTAATTATTTTATTTATTTTAATATTTTTTTTTAAATTAATTAATTAAAAATTATTTTTGATGTTAAAATTAGTGACTAAAATTTTTTTTTTAAAAAATAATTTTTTTTTTTTTTAAATATTTACCTCTTTCAACAAACTCGGAGATCTCCTTCTCCACCGCGACAATCTAGCGCACCTGCTGGAAGTATTAACCCTTTGACTGCTATTATTAACCGCTGGAACTTTTCTTACACCTCCTTGAATCCGTCCTGGAACCTTCGCCCTGAATGAAGCAGTTGAGTTAATACGGCCTCGGAGCCGTCTTCCAACATGCTCGCTTCTTAGCCACATTTCAGGAACGTCAATCAATCTGAAACAAAATTAATAAAATAATTAATTAATATTTCTAAAAAAAAACAAAATAAAAAAAAAAAACATAAACTCTTTTTTTTAAAGGAAAATTTTTTTCTACGTCACAGCACTCATCTTTGTCTTGGTATCGATTCTATGACGGGGGTGGTCGACCCACTCTGGAGAACTCTCACAACTATTTGGATCGATATATTACCGGCTAATAAAATTTATTTATTTTTTTTTTTTTAACAAACAATTATTATAATTATTTTTTTTTTTTCAACAATTAATTCACAAAAGTTACAACTTTAATTTTAAAAAATAAATAATTAATTAATTGATTAAATATTGACAGTAAAAAATAATAATAATTTAATTAATTAATTAATTATTGACAGTAAAAATAAAAAAAAAATAATAATAATTAAAATAAATTTTTTAACAAAAAGTGGCGTGTGCATTAAAAAAAAGACACTAAACATATATTTCACTCATATATATTACACGGTCAAGCAAAATAAACCAAAAAAAAAAAATTCCCGCGTAAATTAATAATTAAATCATATGTTTAAGTGTTTTATAATATAATTCTTTTAATATTTACCATATTGTCTTGTTTTCCAGTGTAATTATTTCCAAAATACTTTTTAAAACTCTTTATTATTTTAAATTTGTTGACATAAATACGGAATGAAAATGAACGCTCGCGTTTTTCGTCTCGACTGAAAACTAAACAAACATGGCCGTCGAAGACGCTCGAAAAAAATATCCATACTAAATAATCACACACATGAAATTGATTTTTTCCACAATTTATAAGGTTTAATTTAAAAATTTTTAATTTAATAATTTATTATTTCTAAATTAAATTAATTATTGATTTAATTATCAATTTTAAGGAAAATAATTAGTGTGTTTTAATTTTTTATTTGACTGCGTAGTTGTTGTCTATATATACCTCCGCCATTTTGTGAGTAATTATGCCAACAATAATTAATTATTGTAAGTTAATTAATTGTTGGAGTTATATTTAATTAACAATGTGATTTTATTTTAGAATTTTTTTTTTATTTATTTAATTTTTGTAAAATGACAGTATTTAAAAAAATTGACAGGTTCAAATAAAAAATTATTTTTTATGAGCTATTTTAAATTATTTTAAGGATTAAAAATACAAAATTGAAAGTTTATTTTTTAATAAATTAAAAAATTAAAAAATTATTTTTTTGATGGTGGAACAATACTTCCAATCCAATTTAAATATGGCTCATTTCCATCATTGATCTGTAATAAAAAATAATTTATTAATTTTATTTAAAATAAAAATACAAACTTTTAAAAAAAATTAATTAAAACTTACGGGAAGGGATATTACTTCACAAATTTCATAAGGATGATTGTTTCTGAAAAATTTCATTGATAAAATTAATTGTTAAATTTAATAATACAGATTTTACTCACCTGACAAAACTTGTCAAGTTTCCAATAGTTTCTGTCCTTGTTTTAATCATCTGAAAATAAATAAATTTATTAATTTAAATTAAAAAATTTATTTATAAAAAAAAATTAAAAATTCAATATTTACCAAAAGAAGCTCCTGGTCCTCATTAATTTCATCTTTCCACTCATAAACCGATGTTACCTGTGGAATAATATTGACACAGGCCGCTAATTTATTTTTGACCAATCCGCTGATTAAAAATAAATAAATTAAATTAATTAAAAAATTCTATTTTTTTTAAATTACAAGACATTGATATTTTAACATTATTAAAATTATGGCTAATAGCAACAATACAAAAATCAAAAGTTTAAATAATATAATCAATAAGAATTGATTAAATTTTTCTTTAGATTTTTTTTAGTTAATTTTTCGTAAAAATGTTTCCTTTAGAAAATTTTAAATCTTTAAATAAATAAATAAAATAAATTGAGTCTCAAAAATGAGCCAGGAATTATGAATTAAAGATCTATAAGCTGATTATAATTGAAAAAAATAATAAATTAAAATTAATAATAATAAAAAAAAATATTTTTGTAAATAAATGACTTTATTTACTTACTGAGCAAGTTTTTTAGCAACATCAATATTAGGAACCGTAACATAAGCTACAGAATATACTCCAGCTAAGGAAGTCATTGTCCGCTGAGCTAGAGTTGGTTTTAAATAATTTTTTACTAATAACAAACTAAATATTGGTAAAGTTAATGACAGTTTCATTTATCTATTAATTATTAATTCATGAAATTAATTTTTACAGAGACGGTAGGTTATGTTCGACTTTTTTATCATCAATGCGCTTGAGTAGCAGAGTGGGGAGAGAACTTTCTGGACTTTAAATATGTACATATAAAATTAATTAATTAAAAATAGCGAGAAATAAGAAAAATTAGTAGCGATATTTTGTGGAATAGTCTTTGGGTGATACGACTAAACCCCGGCCTTTTCTTGCTCCTCTATAGACAGTTTCAATTATGTCTATCATCTCCTGCTTGTCCTCCAGGGTCCAGTTTATTTTGTTGTTGTTACCAGTCCCCAGATCAATCATGATGTGCTTGTTGCGGAAGAAGAACATCACTGTACATGGGTCGTACAATTCGTACATTTTGTTGAAGTCGGGGACTTCGGTGATGTCTACTAAATAAATTACGGCGAAATTTTTTACTTTCTCGGCTATGTTGTAGAGAACTTCGTCCATTTTCATACACATCGGGTCCCAATCGTGACCAAATCTGATTACCTGTAGGCAAAATATTATATTTTAATTTTTATAATAAATTTATTGCAAAAAAAAAAGGTTAAAAAAATTCCACATTTATAAATTAATAAAAACTAGCAAAGTTGCAGTCGCTATGTGACTGCCGTGACTTGTGAAGTAGAAAAAATTTTAATTTATAATTTAAAATATTTTAATTCTAAAAATTTTTTTTAAATAATTTAATTGCTGTAAAATTCCAAAAAATTTTTAATATCTGTCAACTTTAATTTTATCATTAAAAATTACATTATTTCACAAGATACAAGATCATTTCTTAATTATTCTCTCATGAATATAAACTAAAAGTGTAAATTAAAAAAAAATTAAAAAAATCAGCTGATCAATATTAATAATATTTTTTTCTAAATTTTACTTGTAGAATTTTTTTATAACAATTTAATTATTATAAACAATTAAAACAAGTATACTCACAACAACTCGATCTTCTTCAGACAAAATAGCTTGATCTACCTGCCACCCATTGTGTAAATGTGATAACATATACGACATTTTAAAGCTTTTTTTTATTTAACAATTTTTTGTATCAAAATTCTATAAACAAACGTTTAAAAACGTTTGACAACAACAAACAGCTGATGTAAACAGACTGTCTTTAAAAAAGGTTAGATCCGACATTTTTCAGAACACTACACTAGCGCCAGCGGCGAAAATTGTAACTAAAATTTAAATCTGAGCTCTGTAGAGGGCGAGATTTTTCTAGAAATTTGTGACGACATTCACGCGCTAGAATAATAATAATAATAATAATAAAATCTAACGATCCATAATTACTTACTACAAAAGCACGTTTATAAAACAAATTAGAATTTGTTTATTAAACTCTGATAATTAATTAATCCACGATGGCAATGACACCAAGAACAAAACAAAAAATCGCAACAGTGTTGGAAATATCAAAGACTATTTTCCACTGGGGATTCATACCGACAGTCTTGTACTTAGGTTAGTAATTAAAATAATTACTTTTAAAAAATAAATATATTAATTAGTAATGTTATTAATATTTAAATTTTAACAGGATTTAAAAAAGGCGCTGATAATGGCATGCCGGAAATAAAATTAATGAGGTAAGAAATTAAATTAAATTAATTAAAATAAATTATTAATTAATCTTTAATAAAATAATTATTCTTTTATTTTCAGCATACTATGGTACTGAATTTAAAAAAAATTAATAAAAAATAATTGTCTGATAAATTAATAAAAGTAAATTTATAAAAAAACAAAATGAATCTCGGTATTGATTTTCATTTATATAAATCATTAAATAATTTTGCGGTTAAAGAGTACGCTATTTTTGAATTAAACCCGTTTAATCGACAAATTTCACTCCTCGAGCACAACGCTGTCTTGCCAGAGGCTCAAGTATCTCCAGATGAGTACGCAAAAGACGGACTTGTTAATATTTCATCCCCAGCTGGAAGTATTGAGCGAGAAAATATGATTGCTAATGTTAACTGTTATCTTAAAGTTAGCTCCTGTATTTTTGTCAGAGATGACAGCATCAAAAATTTTATTTTAAATTTATTTGATGTTAATTTGGAATTTACTAAAATTACCAGCTTGTCTGATTTGGGGTACATTGAAATTTTTCCCAAAGGCAATGCCTGCGAGTATCATGACACGAAAGACAGCAACTGCGTGGTTGTTAATGCTAAAAATATGCTCAGCTGGTATATTGAATATTTTAGTATTTTATTAATTTAAAAATATTCATTTTTTTAAATATTAATAATATTCTTAAATTAATCTTTACAACTCGAGATATTTTAATATTGAGTAAAAAAAAAAAAAAAAAAAATAGTGAGAAAAATTTCAAAGCTGTTAACTTAAAGATAAGCAAAAAAAAATTAATTTTAATTGTAATAATAAAAAACTATCCCTGGTTAAAAATATTGATTGAAAAATGATTAAAAAAATTTGCTCTATGCAAATTATATAGAGATATATAATGAAAAATTTTAATTAATCATTTATTATAATTATTTAAGCTGTATTTATCTTTAGAAACATAATTGAGAAATTACCTTGTATCTTGTGAAATATTGACATTTTTAAAAATATAAGCTCATCCTGATGTTACACTCATTGAGAGCTTTCATTTGAGTACCCACATCAATTTTTCATATATTTGATATATTTATATATACGTATATATGAAAAATATATCAAAAATACATGTGGGTACTCAAATGAAAGCTCTTGATGAGTTTTACATCGAGATGAGCTTATATTTTAAAAAAAATCAATATTAAAGAAAATATAGTGCAATTTTATGGTTCAGAAGGAAAAAAATTAATTTTTTTATTTCCAATTATATTAGAAGAGTAACATATTAAAGGTGGTAATAAATATGATAGTTGTAATTGATTTTATTGCGTACGACTTACCGAACGATACCTTCGCACTGAAAGAATTCGGATTGTGGTCGATCGCTCCTGATGCAAAGAATAACACTGTTACCTCGCATTACTCCTTCAAGCCACCGTACGAGTGGTCAAAATTGCCCTCTGAGTACCAACGGACCTACGAAGCGCACTCTAAGCACCACGGAATCCCCTGGGACAAAGGCACTACGCCCTTCAATGCGATGATACCAGCAATTGTTGATGATCTAAGACATGTCACTGGGATTTATGTCGCGACTGCGAAAGCTAAAGTTGTTTTGACCGAATTAATTGGCGACCGGAAGGAAATTGCTGTGCTGGAGAATTTAGGCTGGTTTGATAAGAATGAAGTTGTTAAAAATTCTTGTAACTTACATGGAGGAAAGGGAAACAATTGCGCGTATGACAATGCCAGGAGGATGTCTATTTGGATTAATATTAATCAAATGATTGTTGATGCTTCTGGGTTTGAACCAACTGTTTCTATTATGAAACATGTTGATGTTAATAAAAATAATTGATTTTTTAATTTATTTTAAATTTATGATTTGATTTAAAAAATTTTTCTTTTTTACGTTTTAATGTTTCTTTTTTTTTTTTTTTTCATTTTTAATATTTTTTTTTTAAACATTTTAATTAATAAAAGCCATAAAATTCTGCTTATTCTCTTAATAATATAAATTATAATAAAAAATTTATTTAAAAAATCGTTTTAATAAATAAATTTTATTCTTAGAAAATTTTAAAAATTCTAAATGCAATTTTTAAAAAATAATTTTCTAGAATAAATTTATTTAAAAAAAAACAAACTTTAAAAAATTATCACTTACTTGGTAATTTTAATGTCACTCCATTCACATTAAAAAAATTAATTGTTTAATATAAATTGAGTATTTTTTACAAAATTAATTTTATAAAAAAACTTCTGATGCTTGTCAACTTCAGCTGAAGTGTCATGAACCACCAATGTCTTCCAATAAAAGAGGGATGCTAAATTAATTAATTAAAAAAATAGCAATTAAAATAAAACGATTAATTTTACAATAAATAATTAATTAAATTAATTAATAATTGTTTTAATTCCACTAAAAAGCATTTGAAACATTTTTTACTCACCTCTAATTAACTGAAATAGGAAAGTGTCACTAGCGCCATCTTGAGTTTCAGAGAAGAAACAAAAATGGCGCGACTGTAGTTTTCATCCAGTGAATGTAGCCACTGCGTGCACTGTATAAACACACACGAGTAAATTCTGGCAATTCTGGCCACGAGAAAACTAACCTGATTCTTTCTTTTACTATCCAAGATGTCGAAGCGAGGTGTGTAATTTTTAACTAAAAATAAATCGCGTTCAATCGGGTATTATTAAACAAATCATAAACAAAAATAATTAAAATATTTAAAATTTAATTACTCTGTTTTATTTTTTAACTAAAATTTTTCACTTAGATTGTTTAATTATTTTTTTAATTGGATTAGAAGTTTTGATGTGTGAACTGTTTGTGGGAGTGATGAATTTTTTTTTCTTTAAAAAAAATTATTAAAACAATCATTTTTATTTTTTTTTAATTTTCTTTAAATTTTTTATAACAATTAATCAAAATTTCTACAAATTTTTATTCGTCGCGAAAACGTGTTGATAAAAATAATTTTGTGGTTAATTACTTTAAAAAAACAAATATTAATTAATTAGTTAATAATTTAAATTAATTACAGGTCGTGGTGGTTCTGCGGGAGCAAAGTTTAGGATATCTCTTGGTCTCCCAGTTGGAGCCGTAATTAATTGTGCGGACAATACTGGTAAGTAATTATTAAATAAATTTTAACCTATAAAATGTCACTAAAATCATCAAACATATTTTTTTTTCAATATCATTAAAAAAAAAA
>JZSA01007110.1:0-27881 GCA_000956155.1 Cotesia vestalis | reverse complement strand
AAAAAATTAAATTTTAGAACATTTAAAAAATTACACGTGCAATTTTAAAAATTTTTTTAATTGTATTTTATTAATGATAACAATGATAAAAATATATTATAAATATAATGTGAATAATTTATATTTACAGGAGCAAAAAATCTCTATGTCATCGCTGTCCAGGGAATAAAAGGACGATTGAATCGTCTCCCAGCTGCAGGGTCTGGTGACATGATTGTCGCTACTGTGAAGAAAGGAAAGCCTGAGCTTCGTAAGAAGGGTAAGTTAAAAATTTATAAACTTTGTAATTTTTATGAAATTTAATTTAAAAATTAATTAAGCTACTATTGGACCTCAGACAATTGATAAAATTTAATAACATTAATGATAAAATTTTTTTGATAGTATTTAAAAATTGTCTGAGGTTCATCAGCTGTTTCAGAGCCTGAAAAAGAATTAAATTATAAAATAAATAATGTTTTATTTCAGTAATGCCCGCGGTAGTAATTCGCCAGCGAAAACCTTTCCGCAGGAAGGATGGTACTTTCCTCTACTTCGAAGACAACGCTGGTGTCATCGTAAATAACAAGGGAGAAATGAAAGGATCTGCTATTACGGGTCCTGTTGCAAAGGAGTGTGCTGATTTATGGCCTCGTATCGCTTCCAATGCGAGCAGCATTGCTTAATTTAATTTAAATCTGTTTTGCTTCATTTCTCATCAATAAAATTCTTTAAAAATAATTACAAGTGTTTTTTTTTATTTAATGATTAAGAAATTACCTTGTATCTTGTAAACTATTGACACTTTTAAGGGTATAAGCTCATCCTGATGTTACTCTCATCAAGAGCTTTCATTTGAGTACCCACATGCATTTTTTATATATTTTTCATATATACGTATATATAAATATATCAAATATATGAAAAATTGATGTGGGTACTCAAATGAAAGCTCTTGATGAGTATAACATCAGGATGAGCTTGTATCTTCAAAAACTTCATTATTTACGAAAATACATCATCCATTAAATTTTACAGAAGTAATAATAAATAAAAAAAAACAAATTGATAGAATTACAATTTATTCATATATTTTTTTGGCATATAAAATATATATACATTCAATTACCCTTACAATTATAATGTTAACTCTTAATTATTAAAAATTAAGTATGAGTAAATTTATATTAATTGAGAATTATTTATTTATTTTTTTTAAATTATAAAATGAATTTTTTACTAAATTAAATTTATTTACAATGTAAAAAAATGAATAAATAAATATTAAACTTAAATTAAATTAATCAAGTCATTTTTTTACATCTTTTTTATTTTATTAAAAATAACTTAAAAAAAAAAAAATGTTACATAAATTTAACTGAAAATTTTTTTTTCAAGCCTCTTTTTTTTCCAACTTTTTGCTACTTATTCTACCGAGATTTTAAAAAAAAATGATAATAAATTCAATGATTTTAATTTTTTTTTTTCGAGTTTTGAAAGTTTAATTAATTAATATTTAAAACAATAAAAATAAATTTCTTAGATCTACTTATTGATATTTAAATAATAATTATTAACATTTTCTTAACTTCTATAATTTCATCTAATTTTTTTTTTTTTTAATTTATTAAATGAATTTTTTTTATTTTTTTATTTTGTTAAATATTTTCGCAAACTATGCAATAACATATAATTATTACTAATTATATAAATTAATAATTAAAGTTGAACTTTCCTAATTACACACAATCGCCCAGTCATTCAAAATCACTCTTACAATAATTATTAACAGTATTAATATATTTTAGAATTTTTTAAAAAATATATCCTAATTAACCGCAATTTAATTTTTAAACTCAATAATTAAATCTTGATTTTTCATCACTACGTTTGATGATGAGATATTAATTTACTGGTTGAAGTCTTCGTGTCTTTAGTAGAATGTTTTTCCTGCAACATTAAAATACAAATTTTTTTTTATAAAATTTTTTTTAGCACAAAAAAAATTCATGCATTTTTTTTTTTTTTCAATTGTGACAATGAAGTGTGAAATAATGAAGATGATTAATGTGACAAAAAGACAAAATAAATACTAAGGTATTTTCATTAAATAGTTTTTTATTTATAAACTTTTAAGTTTAAAAAATAAATTATTAAAACGTGTCGTATTTACAATTTAAACAATTATTTTAATTTTAATTGACACGCTTTAATTTATTTTACAAAAATCAAAATACAAATTATTATGATTTTTTAGTTTATTAAATATAAATTTTTGATTATTTGAATAGTTTTAACATTCACACTCATTCTTTGAATTTTTTAATTGTAACATTACATCTTAATTTTGGATTTAATTTTACAATTTGAATTATTTTTAATTTTTAAGACCTTAGTTATTATTTTGTCTATTTTTTTTTTGATTTTTTTTTGCACGTTTTAAAACACAGTAAAATTTTTTAATAAAAAAAAAAAATTTTAAACAAATGCAATAAATAAAAAAAAAAACCATGCACAAAATCGGCAAGAAAATAACACTCCAACAACAAATTTATTGACATAAAAATAATCTTAAAAAAATTTGATTAACTATAATACTCTTGAAAATAAATAACTCCCCCAAAAAAAAAAAAAAATCATTCAAAAAAATCAGCCACAAAAAAAGAAAATTATTCCGAGTTCTCCGGAGGGGGTGGCGGAGGAGGCAAAGGTTCCGGAGGATGATCAGGCAGCGGCGGTAAAGCTTGTCCCTTAAAAAAATTCGGCGGTGGAACAGAAGTATCAATACTCCCGAGAAAGTTCCCCGAAAAGTTACCCTGAGAATAAAGATTAACCTGGGAATACTGAAAATAAAAATTCGGATCGCAGAAGTATCCATTAAAAACCGGTGGCGGAAAATTAGTAAAAAAATAGGGATTGTGATAAAAAGGCTGGACAAATTTACTCTCACTATCATGCTCAGTACGCGTCGGACAACGTTGACCCAGTTGTTGACCAATGCAATTCCCGTCTCCACGTACCTTATTATTGCTCGAACTATAATGGCGTCCGTTCTGGCGATCAGAGCCGCGCTGTGGCTGCCCAGCTTGCGGAGCCTGCCCCGGCTGTCCGACTTGTCCGACCTGCCCCGGCTGGCCATGGAACTTTTTAGCCGGAGGCTGATTCGCGTCGTCACCTCTCTCGCGCTTGCGATTGTCAATATTGTACCCCTCGGGCTGGCCAGAAGCCGTGGCATTCGTGCGAATCTTGATCTTGAGCGGTCCCTGGTGGCCAGTAGCGGGCAGCGCGGGCGCTTCTTTATTTTTGAGCCTCTCTTTGGGGATTTTTATTTTAATCCCCGCACTGGGGCTCTTCTTCTTGCCGTCAGGAGTGTCAACAAGGTTCAGCTTGTCCTTGGGGATGGTTATCCTGATCGGAGCAGTGACAGAGTCGTCATGCTTGTCCCGCTTGTCAACACCTCCATCTTTGCTCTTCTCCTTCTCCTTATCCTTCTCTTTATCCCGATGCTTGTCCTTGTCTTTGTGCTTGTGCTTGTGCTTGTCCTTGCTCTTCTCCTTATCCTTATCTTTGTGCTTGTGCTTCTCCTTCTTCTTCTTTTTCTCGCTTTTATGATGATTCTCCTGCTTCTTGCTAACCGCCCCTCCAGCTGCCCCTGGAGTTTCCGCCGCAGCGGGCACAACTATTGGCACTTGCGAAGAAACAACCGGCGAAGAGAACAAGCTGATGTCAACAGTCGACACAAACGGCTCTTCTTGACTAATATTTGGTTGAGAGCTGCCCAAAGGCTTCTGCCCACTCGGCAAGTCTTGGAAATTTTGACTGGCCTCCACTGGCCCGCTGACCTGCGAGAAAATCCCCTCGTCGGACGACAGGGTCTGCAGCAACGACGGCATTGGAGCCAGAGGCTCTTGGAGCAGCGCGCTGATCCCCTGGGCAGACTTCATGGGACTCAAGTCGCTCTCTGTCTTCAAACTAGGCCCATTAAACAAAAGCTCTGTCTCAAAAATCGGCAATTTTTCAGGCTTAATATCACCCACTCTAGATTTTTTCTCTAAATTATTTTCTTCAGATTTAATCTTCTGCTCTTGAGGAAATTCTCGTTTTATATTCAACTCCGGCGACATCGAAAATAATGACTGAGTATTTAAATCCAAAACATCTTGATTCAACTCCTGTTTAATTAATTTACTCGACGCAGGCGGGGTTTTTTTATTTAAAAATTTCCGCTGATTTAAATTTAAATCTTGCGGCGGTGTAATTTTATCTGGACTAAACAATGATTTGTGTTTAATTAAAGGTACTTGAGTGAGTTCATCATGCTTCCGTTTGTCAATTTTATCATCATTATTAATCGCCAAATTAGGATTCATTTGAATTCCATTTTTTTCTTTAAAAATTAAAGACATGTGAGGATGCTGATGGATCAACTGCTGCTGCTGCTGTTGCTGCTGCTGTTGTTGTTGTTGTTGTTGCTGATGGACCTGAGGCTTGACAAGACCGGGCTGAGGCTGCTTGGACAAGTCATGGGGAAAGATCCTGGAATTGTGAGCTAATTTATTGGGATTATGCGACTGCTTAAGCATGTTAGCGATGTACTCTTCTTTGTGAATTTCCGCGCGAGGTTTGGGAATAGGCAGGGGCTTCTCAATGAGCTTGCGGACCTCCTCGCTGCGCTGTTCGAGCTCCGGGAGCTTCCTGCTGAGCCTGTCGTTGGAGCGAATGTGCTCGGGGTACTTTGGCGGCGGGGGATTTGGAAACTGTGAATTTTTCTGGTCTTCCTTGCGGTGGTCGACGATTTTATGCCGCGGGTCGAAGCCGCGCTTGTCGAACGGAGCCGGGCGGGCTGAGTGGTTGTTGTTGCTGCTGGACTTGTCGAGGTGGCTGGCGTCCGGAGCGGCTGGGTCGACTGCGTCGCCGGGGAGGGGGTTGGAGTCCTTAGGAGCGGCCGCGTGGTTGTTCGCGAGCTGGTGCTGGGAGTAATTCGGAGGCTGCTGGTAGTCCCGGGGGATCCGCTGTCTGGAGGAGCCGCTGTCGCGGGGCGCGGAGCTGGAGTGCTTCTGCTGGAGCTTCAGATCCGGGCGGTGGTGGTGGTGGTGGTGGTTGTTGTGGTGCACTGCGGCTTTCTGCGGCACCATGTGCTTTGATATCGGAGTCCCGGAGCCGGGAGCTAGGGACATGCTTGAAGAAGCGCCGCTCAACAGCGGACCCGGGACGGACGGCTTGTGGTGGTGCGGTGGGTGGTGGTGCTTGTCTTGAGGCAGGCTTCCGGTGCTTTGAGACAGCTTCTCACGCTCCAGACGCTCGCGCTCTTTCTTATCGCGGTACTCCCGGTAGTCTGTTGGAGGCCGCGCTGACGATGGCTGGCTTGTTGGCTTCTTCTTGTCTTCTTCAGCCGGGTAAGGACGCGCCGATTGGAATGATGGACCCCCGTCGTCCACTGCTGCCACTCGCCGTGGTTCCACGTCGAATGGTGAGTTCGGTAAACTCGGGTGGTGCATGCTCGGGCTCTGGCGCTCCGAGATGCTCATTATCTTCTTTTTTAGTCGCGATGGACATTTGTCGAAGATGTGCAGGAATTCTGCGGTTAGTTGAGCCAGCAGTTCTGAGGTTACGCTTCTATCCACGTACCAGAACCAACTTTTGCCTTCGTTACTTTGAGGAATCTGTTGAAAGGAATTTATGGATTTTTATTCCTGCTCAATAATACTCGACCTCCTATCTTGTGAACTATTCAATTTTTTTAAGATATAAGCTCACCCTGACATTACAATCGTCAAGAGCTTTCATTTGAGTACCCACATCATTTTTTCATATATTTTATATATTTATATATATGTATATATGAAAAATATATAAAAAATGCATGTGGGTACTCAAATGAAAGCTCTTGATGAGTATAACATCAGGATGAGCTTATATCTTTAAAAAAGTCAAGTGCAATTTAACAAAATTCATTATTTAATATTGTTTATAAATAGTTCACAAAGTGATTGCTAGGTTGTTAATAGTTACTTAATAATTATTTAAAAAATATTTACCTCCCAATTAGACCATTTACACGCTAAATGAATGCAGAAGCAAGCGACGACAGTTGGCTTGTACTGAAGACACATCGTGGTGAGATGCAAGCTATTGGAGTTCAATGAAATTAATATTGAGTTTAAAAGAAATTTTAAACTTTTTTTTAAATTCATTTTTATAGAAAGAGTCATTGATTTATAAATTTCATCCAAAAAGAAACTAGATCTTTTTTTTTTTTCTTGATTTTAAAATTAAACTTGCGCATTATTTGGAGAAATATTCAGACTTTAATAACTTTGGAAAAAAACTGGGAATAAAAAGGCCGTCTAAATTGAAATAAGAAGATAGAAGGAAGTATAATTTTGATAATCTATCAACCTGTTCGAAGCCATGAAGTATGAAGTCTGGGCTAAGTCCTTGCTCGCTGTAAGTACACACAATTGTTAATTTTTTTATTTTTAAATTAAGCTTTGTTTATCTATAATAAAGAAGTTTTTTATTTCTTTAAATTCTATAAAAAAAAAAAAAATATTTATGCTTGTAATTTTAAATTTACCTTTCACTAAATGACAACATCTTACAACATGAGTGTGAGGATGATCAATGGCAACATCAAAACCCAATGTTTGAAGTAAAACATTTTCATTGAATACTAAATCATGTGCTTCACTTTGATATGCCTGTAGATAATTTTTAATATTAATTATTGAAATATTTTATGATTTTTTAGATCTTTATTATTAAGAGAATATTAACTATCTTATTAACTATTGACATTTTTAAAGATATAAGCTCACTTCGACATTAGACTCATCAAGACATTTTATTCGAGTACCCACATCAATTTTTCATATATTTATATATTTTACAAATACCATATATATAAAATATATAAAAAATGCATGTGGGTACTCAAATGAAAGCTCTTGTTGAGTGTAGCTTCAGGATGAGCTTATATTATTAAAAATGTCAATAGTTTAGAAAGTACATTGCAATTTAACATAATTGAAAAATGATCTTTTATCTTGTGAACTATTGAAATTTTTAAAGATACAAGCTCATCCCGAAATTATACTCATTCAGAGCTTTCATTTGAGTACCCACATCAATTTTTCATATATTTCATATATTTATATATATGTATATATTAAAAATATATAAAAAATGCATGTGGGTACTTAAATGAAAGCTCTTGATGAGTGCAACATCGGGATGAGCTTATATCTTCAAAAGGGTCAATAGTTAAAAAAATTCATTTTAAAAAATTTTGTTTCAAGTCACGGAAGTCACATAGTGACTGCAAAGTTTCTAATTATTAATTATTAAAAAAATATACCTCAGATCTAACATCAAGAGGACTAGTATCCCTGTGTAAGCACATATGCGCAACTTTAATAACATGTTCCAACTTCCTTGGTTGTTCTTCAACCTTAGCTGCCAAAAAAAGTGCAGCCGATGCAATTGAGTTTCTATGAAATTGTGATAGTGAATGAAACACATAAAACCTATGCATATAAACAATCGCCGTATTTATACAAAGCTGAGTACTGCAAATTCACCAGAAATAAAAAATTACAGTTAAGGAAAATATTTTAGCATTAAAAAAAAAAAAAAATAAATACAATAAATAAAATAAATAAAAGCATGATAAAAATTTTTTTTTCCTTAGATTGTTGGTACACCTGTCAAATTTCCAAGAGCATGACCCGATTTATCCAAAAAAAAAAAAACACAAATTTAATTTTAAGTTTTAAAAAAAATTAAATAATAATTTTTTTAATTTTTGTAAATTTTTTTTTTTTCAATTTTTTAGGTGCTGCTTTTTATTAACGACGTTAAACGTAAACAATAACCAATATGGAGGTGCGGATATTACGCGTGACCTTAGTTACGTGTCGCAATGCTGTTTATTAATGAATTTAATAAAAAAAATAATTAAAAATAATTTAAAAATCGCGGTAAAGATTTGCAATAATTTTAAAAATTAATACTTATCAATTTATGATGAAATAACGGTGAATGTTGGGAGTTGTGAGTGTGATTAATGCGTAATGGGCTGACGGGGGCAAGAGTGAAGAGAGGTGCTGGAAACTCGATCAGTAAAATAATAAATTTAATCAGCTGATTGTTTTAAAATAAAAATATAAATTTTTGTTTTTATTTAAAAGGATACACAACAAGCCTTTGGCCCATATCCTGGATGAAATTAGCAGCTTGCTGTCTGTAACTCAATTCTTTATCTGCGTCGATCCCACATTTTCGACTTGGTGTGTTTGCTAATTGCTCCTTGGTAAAATACCATTTTTCCTCCGTAGCCATTTATATATTTACACTAATATTATTTTATTAACCTGTCACTTGGCTTTAAAATCCTCTGTACATTTTAGTATTATTTATTTATTTTATTTAGTAATATAAAACAGTGGTACATGCAAACAAGCGCTTGTGCACCATCACTTTACGGAGAAACTGAAACTGGGTAAAATATCTAGACTCACTTCTGTGTTGTCATTTCGGCCGGATGAACCGACGCGACGCCTGGTGAGTTTTTTTTTAAGTATTTTTAAATTCAGGATTTACTTTTGTGGAAATTAATTTTGCCGACATTTAAACTTTTTTTATATTAATTAAATTATTACAAAAAAATTTTATTAAAAAATTCCACGTGTGAAATTTAATAAAAATTATAATTAAAAATTTTTTATTGCAATTAATTTGTTATTAAAATTTTTTAAATATTTAACAGCTGACAGCTAACTTCAGTATTACTAAACTGTACACTAGCGCCACTGCCAGCTGATCAAATTAAATTAATTTATTTTATTAAAATAAATTAATTTTTTTTTAAATTAAATGTATGTTTAATTTTTATTTTTAATGTCAAGCTTTAAGAATTTTAAAATTACATTAAATTTAGCTGTCACTTGACAATTTTTTAACTTTCTTTAACAAAAAAATTTGTTTTAAAAAATTGCATATTTAATTTATTAAAATTTCTACCATATAATTTATTTGTTAAAAAAAATTAAAACAATTTTAAAGTGCCAATTAAATTTAATGTCATAATTTTAAGTCAGAAAAAATTTTAAATAAAATTAAAAAAAAATAAATAATTTTTTTTTTCAGAGTTTTAGCAAGTGTGAACATAGTTGCAGATGAACAGTCAATGGAATAAGCAGAATGTCAGTGAAGTTGACGGATTAAAAATTTTTTTAGAATTTTATAGCAATTAAATTATTAAAAAAAGAAAATTAATTAAAAAATTTCACGTGTGAAATTTAATAAAAATTTTTAGAAGCATTTTTTAAATTTTGTAATTGATTTGTTAAAAAAATTTTTAAAATTGACAGCTGACGGCTAACTTCAGTGTTATTAAATAGAGAGGTCAATATTTTCATTGTAAATTTTTTAGTCGTAGATTATTTTGACGTTTTGTTGTAGGTAGAAAAAAACAGCTGATAAAATATAAATATATTTTATAAAAATCATGCCGAATTTATCGAGTATTTCTCACTCTTCATTGAAGGTAACAATATTATCATTATAATTAACAATTGACAATTGTTAATAACAAAAAAAAATGTCAAAGTAATTCGAGTGTGTTTTTTTTATTGCGTAAGTTATTTTTGAAAGATGATATCATGTAAATTGTATTAAAATTTATTGTAGTGGGCGTATGGAAATTTAATGAGTCATATTTGTTATCTATTAATTGTATTTTGATTACAGATCATCTTTGTCATACATTTCATCCTCACAACATGGTAAGTTATTTTTTTTTAATTTAATACGCTTGTTTGAATTATGATTCATTTTATTTTGTTTTTTTTCAATGAGAATTTTTTAGTAAATAAAATTATTTTTACAGGGGATTGCAAGGAAGATGGTGCCCACAATCGGCAATTTTTTATAATTTATTATTTTTTGGATGCTTAATTTGGGCTACGCATAACACTGAGTCGGATGAACCTTTACAGTTTGTAAGTATTAATTTATTTAAAAATAAGATGACAAAAAAAAATTTATTCTTTCAATAATATAGATTACAATTAAATATTAATAAATAAAAAATTTAAGGCGCTGATTATCAACGTCCTGGCGATATTATTCGACGTAATAATGCTGGCGATTTACTTCAACGGCGACAGTGAGTAAAAAAAAAAAAAACAAATACTTGGTAACATGCATGTGTAAAACTGTGACAGAAAAATAGTTACTTAATCTGACCTACAGAAGTTTCTGTCTGATCGTCATCTTGTAGATGCGTCCCAGAGATTCAGCGGGATCCTGATGATCGCTAATTTGATCTTCCGGCTCTTTTCGACCAAGTATCTGGTGAAAATCGGCCAGCAAAGAGGCGGAACTCTTGCTACATTATTCCCATCTGGAGCTGGAGGTTCGTTCTTATAACTAAGCACGATTTATTATTTATAAAAATTATATTTTTGCTTTTTTTAGAGTTTGGAAGACAACAGTATGAAGATATTTATCCAGTACCTCAGAACAACGATTTTGCTGGAATTTAGGAGGGATTTTTTTTCAGTAGACTTGGTGTATAAATAAAATTGCTATTTTTTAAATATTTATCAGCGGCACTAACTTTAATTGCACATTTTAATTGTAATAATGATTTTTAATCACTGTAATACTGTTAAAGTTCAAAACAAGTATCAAAATATTTAATTTTTTCTTTTTTATATATATTTTAATAATCTATACTCATTGTAAGTAATATAAATTAATAAATAATTATTTAAAAAAATTAAAAATTAAATTTTTTTTAAATTATTTTTTTGAACAAATTTTTTTATTTTTTAGAATTTTTTTTATTAAAAAAATTTCTACAAAAAATTGTACATGTAGAAAATTAAAAAACTACATGTGCAATTTCTTAATATAATTTTTTTATTGCTAATTTAATTAAAAAAAAATTTTTAATTTTCAGTTAAAATAAGTTCCAAAAAATTGGATTTTTAATTTTTTTAAATTTCTAAATGTCAGTTTTTTTGCTATAATTTATTTGTTAAAAAAAATTCTAAAAATTATTAAAAATCTGCTAAATTAATTTTGATAAATAATTTTTTTGAATGACCGGCAAATTTAATTTAATAAAACACAAACTATATCAAACCATAAAATAATAGAGTATAGAATAACATACAATACATACATAGCAGAAGATAAAGTGACGCTGAGTATAGTATCTCAGTAGTTTGTGATCTGATCACTAGTATTTACCGGAATCCCCTCCAGGTCGAATTGAATCTTCACGTACCTTCCTACACACACACAAATAAACACAAACACACACATACAAGCACAGATCTCATCTCATTGTCAGTGTACAGTGGCGCCGCAGACGGCAGAACCCCCAACAGATATCCACAACCGACAGTTCATAAAAACATGGCTGCCAGCGACGACGAGCCGATGCACCTCTACGAGGTTTTTCAAAATTGCTTTAATAAAATAGCCAACAAACAACCCGGTGAGTAAGCCACTGATTAACACACTAATTAATAATTTATTTCCTGACAGCATCCGGAGATTTACTCTCAGTTTCTCATTAATCACCCATGAATCTCCGAGTGAGCGAGCAATACAATAATCTTTGCTAATCCCAGTCGGTTTTCGGTTTGTCGTTTATATCAAAAATGCATGTGGGTACTCAAATGAAAGCTCTTGATGCGTATAACTTCGGGATGAGCTTATATTTTTAAAAACATCAATATTTAAAAAAGTACAGTGCAATTTAACAAAATTCATTTTTTAACAAAACAAAATTTTAATGTTTTTTTTTTTTATGATACATATTTATTTACTCACTACTCTTCAATATATATTTAAAATATATCAAAATGCATGTAATCAAGAAATGACCTTGTATCTTGTGAAATATTGACATTTTCAAAGATATAAGCTCATCTTGATGTTACACTCATCAAGACCTTTCATTTGAGTACCCACATCAATTTTTCATATATTTTATATATTTATATATGAAAAATATATCAAAAATGCATGTGGGTACTCAAATGAAAGCTCTTGATGCGTATAACTTCGGGATGAGCTTATATTTTTAAAAACATCAATATTTAAAAAAGTACAGTGCAATTTAACAAAATTCATTTTTTAACAAAACAAAATTTTAATGTTTTTTTTTTTTTATGATACATATTTATTTACTCACTACTCTTGATTTATTTTTATTAAACTTATCTAAGCTGATATTTTTTTATCATTTAATTTAGATTTTCCCGGCGGAGGCTTGATAATTTTAAAAATTATTACTTAACTTTAAATCTAATCTTCATAATAAATTACCGAACCTAAGTAAGAGCAGGATCCGTCTATATATAGCCGATAGTACACACATGAAGATAAATATGAAGAAGGATTTTTATCTGTTGTCGGTTCTATAAATATATCTGGCGTGGAAGATGCCTCGAATGGCCGATCGGTAATTTTTGAATAAATATAATAATAAAAAAAAAGAGAAATCTTTGTTCGATCTACCGACAGGTGTTGGAGCGAGGCTGTAAAGATTATGATGGACATTTTTTATCCTCTGAAATAATTCTTGATCAAACGTGAATTTTCTTCATTGAATTTTCCGAAGAAAATTCTTATAGGCCGGGTGCATTTAAAGTTTTTGAAGATGAAAATGAAAAAAAATCCGGGTCCAGACACAACACTGCGTGACTTGGGCCTCTAGCCTCAGCCTCTGTTACTTTAACAACCAGTATAGTGTGTAGGGAGTGTCACCATGATGCACCTGCCTCTTCTCCTCTTTCTCATTTTCTTCCTGTTTCTCTCGCCGCCGGTCCTCTCCCTCTCGAGTCCTCACACGCGCCTCGCACACGTCCTCGGAATTATAATAACTGTTGTCGGATAAAAATTGGCATATTTTACCGGCCATAAACTAACGGAATTTCAAGTCATTCTTTTGATAAATTATTTATTTTATTTTTTTGGCTTTTTAGTTATTTTATCAATAATTTTTATCAAAAATTTTTTTTCTGCATATTTTTTTAACAATTCCGAATTTTAAAAATAATTATAGAATTTTTTTTTATGTTGATACTTTTAAATTGCTAACAGCCAATGTTTTGGTTAGAAATTTTGTTTAATTTAATATATTTAAGCCCTGAGAAAGTAACTTTTGGTCACGAAATGTTTTTTAAAAAAATCATAAATATAAATTATTTATTCTTCACGTAAAAAAAAAAAAAAAATTACACTTATTTTTTTGAAATTAGACACGGAAAAATTAGATTTTAAAATGTTAACGTGGCCCGACATAAAGAAAACATTATATAACGTAATTTTTCTAAAATCTTTTCTTAAAAACGATAAATTTTCAGAGTTTGTTTAAAGATTTAAAAAAAAAATGTAATCCCCAAAATTCTAATCTCGAAATAATAAATCCTAAAAATTTCTTCACCGACAATTAAAACTTTCCATTAACAAAACAACTTCCTCGTCCATATTTGTTTACCGCGAAGTCAACCATCTGCTTGTACACTTTCTCCGGATTACTTTATTCATTCCAAAAGGAACTTACATACTTTAATTTATCTTAACAACATTACGGAGTATTTTTTTTTTTTGAAACCTTGGGTCGGTATTACCACCCTAGGAGCGATCCATAGGCGTGGATTCAATACAAGTATATTCCCTCGACATGGAAGTTAATAACATATTTCGTAACATAATTTTTATTTTATTTGTTTATCCGTGGATTTAAAAGCATATGGAGTAAACGATTTGGCACCTGTAGAAGTGAAGAGCTGGACATGAGGATAAACGGGGCAATACACCCTGACACGACCTGCCTCGAAGTAGACATCTGGCCAGATTCCGTAGTCGGCCCTTATGTTGTTTAGTAGCTAAACAACACATCCCCCAATAAATAATAGTACGATTAACTCCTCGGTCTTGAAGTGTTTTGATTATGTTAACAGAGCCAATAACCTGCCCTTTACCAGGTGTCACTCTTTCCATTGACAAAACTCTTTCAATTCGTACGATAATGTCTATCAGTTTGTCAGCCGAAAAGATCACCGGACTTTTCCATGACAGGGGCTCTGTATAAATTACCGAGGTAAATCTTTGTGTTTCTGAGCGAGTGTAAATACAAATCCAACGTAGGTAAAGTGTACATTAACTTTGTTAACAGATAGCGTCGGAATACACCCAAAGACCCGCGGAAGAAAAAGATGGGGGGGAGTGAAGACGAGTAGACACGTGCGGGTCACGTGCCCTGGCACGCGTTTGCGTTTTGCGCCAACAGCAACCCTGGCATTTCTTCCTTTATTGTTACACCTTTCCACCAACAACTCGATCAATCTCAGTTATGCAATCTTTATCATTTATTTTCCACTAATTACATCCTGAGTAGTGCTTGTCGTCCTAGATAGTGACGTCAGTCCTCGACGTCACTATCTATCGACCAATATCGACGTCAAATGGGTCCAGAGTGTGATTTTTGGGGTGAATTTTCATACTCGGGAACAATTGAGACGCTGGTGTGGAAAATTGTATCAAAAAAGGGAACGGAGAACCTCTGGTGGGTCTTTGGGCCCCAGCGCCCTACGCCAGTGTCCCAGTTGGGCCCCCAACGCGAAGGGGGGCAGCAAACGACAGCTGCTACGTTCCCCTGCGTCTCATTCCCTTTTCCCCGTCTTCGGTTTAGTTGCTCGCTCGCCTTCTACAACTTTTTTTTACCCCCGTGCCCTCCCGCGCCCCGTTACCGAGTCCCCCACCAGATTCTGGTCGCGTGGCATCACCCAAGTACACGTACGCGTTCCGTTTACTCCCGAACGGTGCAACGGACGATCATTTTGTGTGTTTGTTTTATTGCTTTAGGGCTCCTCTGCCTCCTCGGCTTCCTCTTCTCCGGGGTGCTCAAGTCCTGGGGTCTGATTATTTTTGGACAATTTTTATGGAAAGCCCAAAAACTGCCACTGAATTCGGCCAAAGATGGAAAATATAAAGGATAGAGGGTAAAATTTTGGGATTTTAAACTAAATTTAGCATGATTGTGCTATGTTTTTTAAGACCAGGTCTCTCCCCACTATTCTTACCTGGTCGCGTGGCAGACGGCCTTCTCCGATACACCTTCGCATTAAACTCACTTCCAGCAGCGTCCCGTCTCCTTTCTCTCTTGATTTTTTTTATCCAAATTCTCGGTCTTTGTTAGATCTGAAAAGAGTAACCCGGGACGACACCCTGGGGCTTCATCAAAGTATCAAATCTCTCAGCCCCTCTGTGTTATTTTAAAATAAAAACTTGCTAAAGAAGGCAGAATATTCTTTATATGATACATATTAAAGCAATGAATTAAAAACATTGAGTTTTAGAACGGAAATTATGAAATAACTTGAATAACTGGTAGAAATCTCTTGAGAGAAGGGTACCGGATAGCCGGGAAGGGTCTCTCTACCCAAAATGAGAGTTTTATCGATGGTAAAACATCAACTAACATATATTTAATAAAAATTCACCGGGTACATCATCAAGTTAGCGATTGAAAAAGGATGTTTGACCTCTTCCTCCTCTACATCCGCTGTGGATAAATCCCGAGTGCATATATTTCTTGGACATTTTAATCCCCTGGAGTTATCGATCAATCGAATGGCCGGATACAGTCTTAAAACTGTATCGTCCCATAATAAAAATACTGCAAGCTGCGCCTTTTAAATTTTTGACCGCGGTCGTTCATCCTCGATTATAAAAGGGTCTGGCTACTCTCATTCCCCTCTAACCCAACTCAGACAACTTAGTACTCGGTATTTCGTATAAATATAACGAAAAGCAGACCATAGAGTTTTTATTTTGTTGAATTTGGTTGAGCACCAGTGGCTACCTGAGCCCTTTTAAACGTTTTTATAAATTTTTTTTCCTCGTTCATTCTTCGGTAGTTTCACTCCGGATTCTCTCTATTCTTCTCTCGGCTCCTCGACTTCACCCCTCGGCGATCCCATTGGGGTTGTAAGGCTCCCTGACAGCCGAACCAAGAGAAGGTACAAGGTTCAAGGTATAAGGTATTATTTTCTCTGTCTCTTGGTACTCTATACTCCCGAGAATTTTCTTTTTATTTTATTTTTTGTCATGTCCCTTCTCAATTTTATTTTACCTGTGCAACAAGAACCCTTTGAGTCGCGTGGCACGACCACACCAATTCACATACTCAAAGTCTACTACTCGATATATATATCGTTATTCGATTCCAAAAACTATCCTTTTAAAATTCGGACAAAAAAGATTCATGAAATCGATAACCTTTTGTTTTATATTTTATTTTTAAGTCATACATTCGAAAGTACTCTTGTAGTACGCCAGTAAGGCAGGTGGACCGATTTTAAATCGTCTTTACTTCGAAGGTGAACTGGCTGTTACTCACCTGTGTTAAGTCTGTTGAAGTTCTAAAAAAAGTAAGAATAAAATATCTCTTATTGTATAACTATATTAAAAAACAAACCATAATGGCACTGTAAATTTAAAAAAAAAAAAAGATACATTTTTTGGTTTTGCTCTTTGGGAAGAATATGTAGAAAGTTAGTTAAGACCAGACGCAATTTAATCTTGATCGATTAAGAACACTGCAACGAGCATCATCGCTTAGGTTTTATTTACAATCCTACTAGAGTTACTTTGAATTTTTTAAATTCTCAGACGACATGTGGCTAATATATACACCCCCTTAATCTAGTGGAAAAAATATCCCTGCTAAATTACTCGAGTGCGTGGGAATAAATAAATAACCGATTCTATTTGCCGGGTTAGCTTACAAACCAGAGATAATGCCTGTGGGTGAGAATTTTTTTGAATATTTAGATTTTGTTTTATCCTGGAGTTCTAAGCTCTTTCAGGATAAACAATACATACAGTTAATAATCTAAAAGTACTCATTAGATATTAAATAATTAATTTTGTTAAATTGCACTGTACTTTTTTAACTATTGACATTTTTAAAGTTATAAACTCATCCCGATGTTACACTCATCAAGAGCTTTTATTTGAGTACCCACATCAATTTTTTATATATTTTTTATATATACATATATATATAATATATATTTTAAAGATATAAGCTCATCTTGATGTTGTAGGCATCAAGAGCTTTCATTTGAATACCCACTTGCATTTTTTATATATTTTTGATATATACATATATATAATACATATAAATATATGAAAAGTTGATGTGGGTACTCAAATGAAAGCTTTTGATGAGTGTAACATCAGGATGAGCTTGTATCTTTAAAAATGTCAATATTTCACAAAATACAAAGTCATTTCTTAATAACTTGGTATCTTTAATTGCAGTTAGCTTGACCATTTTATTCAAAATGATGCACCGGTTTGTGCCAACTAATCGCGTGATTCTGCAGAAAAATATAAACCTTTTAGAGAAAATGACGAATTGTAACCGTGAGAAAAGCTTGAGTAGAAATAGAAATAGAATGAAAGGAGCCTGTTGAAGTAACAAATCGTTAATAATGAAGGATCGATTTGGATAGAGTAGTTTGAGAAGTATAGGACGATGAGAGACAGTACGTCATAACGGGGCTTACCATAGTGTCCTGAGGATGACACGTTGGTACCTAGGCTTGTCCTTTGATGCATGATATTACTGGCGTGCCTTCGGTAGTGGATCTACGCTCCGACGAACGTGTCACAGACAAGCCGAAACTGTTAGGATTCATAGTTATCTGAGCAAATCGTCTGGTGGCATGTCCATGCAGCCTTGCTCTTGGGACTGGACATCAGTGTCTCGAGATTCAAACAACAAACTTTGGTTTATGTTACATTAAATTATAATTCCTGGGAGCTGTAAGTTTCCCGGGCATAGCTCTGACATCCGTAAATTTTTAAGTTTATTCTAGATCACATATTCACCATAAATTTATCCTTGTATACGGTAGTTTTCAGAGTCTGAATGATATTAATATCCAATGAAGTCTCGTTCCTCCGTTCATGGATACAGAATTCCGAGTTCTCATGCTCAGCTTGCGATACCTACCGTGTTCCCGAGGTTTTAAGGGAGTTTCCACGGCCTAGATGCTCCTTTCTGCCGAGTTCAGCCAGATATAATGCTCTGATCGGTTATTCTGTGCGTGTATCACGTTCCAACTTCGAGAAACAAAATAAATGGCACTACCATGTTAAACCTTTTGATTTATAAAGATGTATCGTCAGTATATGCTGACATTAAATCCACAGTTTTATTTTATATATTATGTTTTTCGATCCCCCCAAAAAAAAATATTTAAATTCATCATCAGCTTTTTGTTTTTGAACCCTCACAGGAAAAATTTGATAATTATGTTTAAATTTTAAACTTCCCGCTAAAAAAATTGAAAATTTTCAAAAATTGGAAAGTTTTACTCCGTTTTTCAAAATACGAGATTTACGCCGTATGTAAACCTCTCATAACTTTTGAATGGTTTGACCAATTTTATCGCGGTTGGCGCCATTCGAAAGGGCTTGACCAAACCTAGATTTTAATTACAATTTGGACCGATTCGAACGGGTAGATTTTGAGAAATATCAAAATAATAAAAAAAACAAGATTTTTCAAATGTGGTTTTTTTGGAATAACTTTTAAACGGTTTGACCGATTAATTTTAAAAATTATTCAGCTTTTAACATCAAAAAACTACGTCGATCGCCTCCAGCCCGGTCAAAATCGATTGATTCGTTGGTTCAAAATTTTTCATAGAAATATTAATTTTTAATAATAAAATCAAAATAAAAAATTTTATCCAACTGTTTTGTTAATACACTTAACAAGATAATAAAAACTATTTGTGGGAATAATTTAAATATTTTACAGAAAAGCCAGGCTTCCAATCACCGTACGGACCAACAATGGACAATGGAATGGTGAGTTATAAATTTAAAATAAGAAAGTAAACATAATGTACATATAAAAGGTTGAATATAATTTAAAAAATTCCTTTAAAATATTAAGTACATATATATGAGTCAACACTCGTTAAATAGCGTACCGTAAAATTTACAAAAAAGCTAAAACAGAAGAGGAAGAAAAAAAAATATATATGCATATATTTAACGCATATATTATCTTTCTACCCGCAGTCTTAAGACTCTCCCTTTTGTACAACCCTCGACATAATCCAAAAACTTCGACCCGAGTAATATTTTCACCGAGTGGCTCTCAATTTCCATTTTATCCTCGTTTAATTTTTTATCATACCATTATTTAAATATTAGACTTTTAATAATTATTAATAACAAAAATAATTTTTCATTTATTATTTTTTTTATCGGAAGTTGTTTAATTAACTGGAGGTTGTTTCTTCTTAGATAGAACTTTTGAAAGCGATTTTAAATTTATTAGCAGCAAGTTGAAAGCCACTGATCGGGAACTTTAATATCACTTACGCCTTCCCGGCTATTATATCGTAGAGTTGTATCTATAAGTATGTAGACAGTATTATACATGTATATATAACTTACTGTACGGATAAAACAAAGCTGAAGAGAGTAGAGTGGCCAAGAAGAAGAAGAAGAAGAAGGTTAACTGGCCTGGATGAAAAGTTATCCTTTAAGGATAAAGTCTTAGTTCGCTTCTGCCAAGTTAAGTTAGCATCCGAGGATCTGAGGACCTTATACCGTGTCAGTTAAGTTATAATAAGTAGCAAATCCCGTAAAATTATCATCAAATCCCCGATATTATTCCCCCCCCCACCCCTTTAAACTCGAAATATTTATTTTATAAAATAACAATATTCCTCGGGTACTATTTCACTCTCTGTAAATAGACTTATCAGATATGATTATAGTTTATAAAAATATGACAGAGTTTAAATAAATTCGGTAATATTTCTTGTGTTATTGATAATCATATCTAATCATACTGATCGTTAAACACTTATTGATAAGAATAAAATCGATCCACCAGATGATTTATTCCAAAAATTATTCCTTTTGTTAAATATTCATTTATTTAAGCTATTCATTGTCAAGTGTCATTCCTCTTATAACTATAAGTAATTATTTGTTCCAGGCGTATGGTGGCGGTGCATTCGGCCCAGCGGCGAACGGCCCAGCCAGTGGTCCAGGTGGCGGAGGTGGAACAACAGTCGAAGGCGCAACATATCCTCCAGATTCTCCTTATTTTCCTTTTGGGACACGGGGAGTTCCTCCCCCCTCCGTTGGCACCCCGACCTCCGCGTCTAATCCTGCTACGCCGACTGGAAACACTGCACGGTTACCAAATTCCGGTGAGTTATACATTTTTTTTTTTTATACTGTCATTTTATTTCTACGTTTACGGCAAATTATTATTTTTTACAGCTTTTAATAGAGATAGATTATTTTTAAACAAACTAAATTTTATTTATTATAAAAAAATAACATTTTTAAATGTGCAGTGTAATTTTTTAAATTGAAAAATAATTAGCTTAGCGAATCCGGCTCTTGCTTACCAAAGCATTGGACCGGGTTCGAGCCCAGCCTACACCAATTAATATTTTTCAATGACCTTAATTTTTTTTTCTTTGTATTTTTTACTATTTAAGTTTTTTAATTTTATACAACCCTTTATACAAAGCACCCCAGAAATTATTTTTTTTTTTTACTGCCCAAGATTTTCCATCCTCTCAAAAGTTTCATAAAAACTCAACGTATTATTTTCATTAAATTAAATATTAAACATAAAAACATTTTAAAACCTACTCATATACTGTTTTTAGTATAATACATAAAGTAAAAAATGTAATCTTTATATCTTACAGGCGCCGCTGCCGTCAAAAGAAAGAAAGACGTAAGTGTTACGCTTTTAAGCTTGGTTATTTCATGCATGTGTGGACATTAATAAGTGTACATGTTAATGTTAGATTGTAAAAACATGAGTCAAAGCGCTACGATTTGTAACTTACATTAGCGTCAGACTAGTCCGTATATATATATATTTATATGTCGTTGTCGGTAAAAGTAAACCTCGAAAGAAATAACGAATTATTTGGTAGCCTAACAAGAAATCGATAGTCGGTAGTTGATTGTACTTAAGACTAAAGTTTCTTTGATTTATTTGTTACCGCTTTGTCTCTATTATTCTCTCTTTTTGCACGTGTGATAATGCTAAATATATTTATTTAAATAATATAAAATAATCTCTGTGTTGTATAGAGCTTGGACAGCGCAGACGGGGAAGTGGTCACAACGCAACACTGGGTGAGTCCAAAACAAAATTATAATACACCATTATCATTTAGCTTTATTCTTGCGGACTAGATTTAACGATCTATGAGGATAATCGTTTTAGCATGGGACTCCTACGCAAACAATCCATCCGGGAGAGACTTTCCCAGGCGCTGTCCTTTTTCTCTCCACTCTGTCTCAAGTTAATATTTATTATTTCGGTATCTTTTTTTTTTCTCTATTTCTAAAACTTTTTCTCTCGACCCCAGCTAGCGCGAACAGCGTGACTGCGTTTTTTGTCTCAGACAAACTTTGCCCAGAGTTATAATTCCTCGGCAGTCATTTTATTTTATTATATTTTTTCAGCGCTGTCCTCTTGTAGTAGTTCCGTCGTCTACTACTATTCGTCTACTCGATCATGCTCTTATACTTATACTTACACTTAACTTTAAACAAGACATTGAAATTCGACACCAGTTGTTGAATTTAAAACTGTCCGAGACAGAGTTTTGTTTGTTGTTGATATTCCTTGAGCATCTCAACAGAACATGAGTTTCCGTTTTTGTAACGCGACACCTAGATGTAGACGAGCGTAACCTCTCATCGTGTTAGTGTTTTACAAAATGTCCGAGTTTCATATATTATACTCAGATGAAACAAGTACTTATACAGGCATTATATTTTATCACCGTACGGCCACCCTATAAGCCTAAGAATTTTACATTGTAGTCATTTTAGGGGTGTAAGTAGAGTTAACAATTGTCAACGAGGGTGACCCTGTGTCACCTACACAGAAATATTTGATCCAAATAAGATTTATTTGAAGTAATTCCAAAAAAAACACTTTTTTGGGTTTTTTTTTCATCAATGATAACTCACGGGCGAATCAGCCGACTTTGACCGGGTTGGAGGAGATCGACGTGGTTTTTCAATGTTAAAAGCTGATCGGTTTTCAAAAGTAATCGGTGAAGCCGTTTAAAAGTTATTCCAAAAAAACCACATTTGAAAAATTTTGTTTTTTTTATTATTTTGATATTTCTCAAAATCTACTCGTTCGAATCGGTTCAATTTGCAAGTTTACCGCAAATAAATGATATACTTCTGACAAATAATAAAATAATTCAAGTCAACTGTTATATTTGCTTGTACCAAACCTCTAAAGTTGTCACAAGGAAATATTTAAAATAAATAGATTTATTTGTGACAAATATTTCTTTCTGTGTAGTTGGATATTCTATTTAACGCGATGATAATTTGATTGAGAATCACTGCTGTAATTCCCGATATATTCAAATCGATACGATTATCTTTGAATTTTATTTGATAACTGATAAGATTGTTGTTAATTAAATTGGCGCCACGACTTGAAAGTTTGTTTATTCGGTTATTTATTGAAATAGGAAGCTCTTTTGGGTAATACATAGATTATTATGTAGATGTAAGTTAGTTCTGTGGGTTGACGGAAAGATAAAGATCGTGCGAAGAGGTTGCTATCACAGGAGAAAGATCGGTGGACTCTGGGGCATGGAGAATAGCGGAAACCTGAAGTAACGTAGGGTAAGAGAGTTGACCATATGGTGTCGCGTGCTGCGGTCGCCAGACCGTACAACCATTTCACCAACTACCATGCGCCATAGTGAAACCTTTGGCTCGCTTTATACTAATTCGTGGTGTGGCCTCGAACGAATTCGTTCGAGGCCACACCATACACTGAAAAATACGTGTATAGAATATTGTTCGGGTATCTTTGTACCGCAAACATTAATTTTGCATCTTCTTAACCAACCACAACAGTCGCCAGCCAGCTAAATTACATGCTGCCTCAATACACATTGTTTAAAATGTTTTATATGGAAGCTATTGTCCAAAAATAAGAAAAAGAATAAATAATAACAACAACAGCAACAGCAACTATCTATGTTACGGGTATTGTTAATAATTCTGCGGTTTTACTTCCGATGAAATAAGAAAATTATGCAAGATCCTTGCTGGTAATTTCAATGGAGTTTTCCACCGCTTTAAATAATCCCCCTGAGCAGTGAGTAACGAGACCTGACGTTTTCCCTAGTCCGTTTACTCGACAACGACAAATCAATTACGAAGAATCGCGTGCCTAGAATAGCCGCGAGCTGTTTGACGGACACCTGTTGCTGGAGTTTAACGCGGGAGTTTAATGTGTCGCCGCTCTCCAGCTCTCAAACTCTCCAGAATTTCCCACTTATCGTCTTTCTCTTTCTCTTTATCAAACATACTTTTACTTTCCATTTAATCCATGGTCATTTTATCTTTCCTAGCTAGATAAATTCATCTTACAGATGTAAATTATCAATAGTCGGCATTAAATAATCGATATCGCTTGGAATAATTGGCATTTATTGGAAATTATAATTTTCCCTGCTAAAAATGCCAATAATTGGCATAGTTTGCAAATTAAAGCGACCTCTTAAGCCGATACCTTGACCTTTTTTGTGTTTCTTTCATCACAAATCCATTAACCATTCAGATAAATACGGTGAGATTAACTCTGATAAAAATCTTCTTCCCAAAGATGGTAAACACGGTTTAGGTTAGAGTTATACTGATATTATAAACATATAGACGCGTGGAACTTCAATACAATGGATTAGCGTAATAAATTATGCACAACAACTGCGGTTATTGGAATATCGATACTATAATTGGGTCGTAGATAAACTCTAGATTATTAGACGATATTGATAACAATTGTGGCACTAATTGAAATTATTTAAAAAATTAAATTATCCAAATCTTAATACAGGATCGAGTTTCCAACAAAAGCCACTTACATTAATCTAATTATCCAATCTCATGTAATAGAATAGAATGACTGATGATAATGTTTATATAGCAGGGTATAATTTGGACATATTACTCGTTGGAAAGGCACGCTTGTTCCTAAATACGTGCCGAAAACAAAACACACACACACACACTTTTACTGTCTATCGATATATTATTGTAATCCCTCGAACCAACAAGCATTTTTGAGTCCCTTTAAAGGGAAAGGGAGAGGGTTGTTGATCATACGGCGAATCCTTTGGATCATTGAATTTTCACGGAGCGGTAGTTGGTTCTTCTCGACGATTAATCTATTGCCTGCGAAATAATTTGGCGTTTTGAGTGGTCGTATGAGCACCCTCTCGGCCACGTGGCTCACGGCTGTCTTGTCCAGGGGATGCTTTTTCATTTTGATTGTCCGTGGACCGTACTAATACACATTTACCCGCACCAACGTCTGGTTCATTTTTATTGGGGATTAATGACACCACCGAGAATTCAAAACTCGGTTTTTAAATTAACATATCAATAACCATTTATTACGGTTACGATCGCTTTCATTGTCCTTTATCTTTTTGTTATTGGATTATCACCGTTTTTAATGCTCAACGATGAATTTTTTTGATAAAAAAACCCAAAAGATAATGACAAACTCCGTTAATAGAGGGTTAATTTAACCGAAATTTAGATCCCCTCGAGAATCAAGAGATAAGGCTAAATCTAAAGATTTTTAGCGTGACATGTAATCGGCATATGGTTGGTAGCAAATTTGCCAGACAATAAGTCCGAGAAGCAAACAATCTATTGGTGATCTTCTCACACTCGGATAACTCGACATTCAAACATAACAACCGTCCCTGTATATATCTTGCGGTCGATTTGTCGCTCACTAGTAATACACCCACTAAAATCCACCCTCGGTGTACCGATCTCACCTTACCGGGCACTCGAGCCCGTCCGCTTGAATGACTGCGGGGATTTTTTGGTTCACCGTTCAGCAACAATCGACAAAACCCATCCCTGCTTTATTTCTTTATTTTTTATAGACATATCAATGCGGCGACATAAATTCACGTCGGGACACTTATGTGACCACCCTTTCTTTTTTCGGATTTTCAGACTCGGTCCGAGGTCTCTCGTCCCACCCTGGGGGGAATTATACTTAGGGTCGACGGTTAACTCGTAAAACGGTTGTCTACGTGTTTACTTAGCGTGCGTGCTTCAGTTTACTTACCGACTAGATCCAACATGCTAAAATCGCATTTCATATTTTTTTGGCTCTGTACAAAAAAAAACACACACAATAGAAATTATCTCCCGCGAAGAAATAATCTCAAGCCCTCGAAATTCATCCCACATGATTGTGTGTGTAAATAAGTTTACCCTAGAGAGTTTGAGGACTCTCTACTCTATTCCCGGCGTGTGTACCGAGTAAATATTCCCCTACACCTAACAATTGAATCATATCCCCACATTTTAGTAAATTAGCTTCATCATATGTAAATATCTCTCTATCCCTGACAATAGATAAATTCCTCCATATATTATTTTTATAATTTCAATTCATATTTATGATCCTTTTTAAAAAAATATATTTTTTTAGAAAAATCGTAGATCATTATCGAGAATACGGCCATTTCCTATTTACGTTCGCTTTCTGGAGAGTCACTTGAGTACTTTTCAGAGACTACTCTCAATTTACAGATAAAAGAGACCGACTTGAGAGTTTTCAATCTTACCCTCCCTTTTACAAGGTTCGTTCCGTTTTTAAGGCACCAATTTAACCGCCTACGGATTTTTGTAGCTTTTAATGGGCGTTTTTTTTTTTTTTTTATAAATTTAAAAAGCTAGCGAGTAATTATTTAAAACATATGAAGAATTATTTAAAATCTAGCTTTGTTAAAAAAAAACACGTAGATGCAAGAGTGGGTTTTGCTTGAACGGTGGTAGCTCCTAAATCTCACCCTAAAGCATCCCTATCCGAGGGATCCCTAACTACAACCCTGCCCTCGAGTACAATGGCGTCGGCATTCGGGGTCTGCAAAACAAACGAAAGCAATAAAAATCTAAAACAACATGTCTTCCCCAATAGTGTCTAATTGAGTTTAACAGTTAACATTGTCCTTTTGTTTGCGTTATTTCCATTATATATAGAGACAAACAAAGGGAATCGATAAAAATGGCATTAGCATTTGAGCAACCGGGTCACAGATCGGCTCGATAAATCTCAATCTTAATGTCATCCATGATCTCTATAATAAAAATAATAAAAATAATAAAAATAAAATTACATACATGGATGTGCACACGTAATATGTAACTGCAGACCAGTACAACACGTGCACGCATATTTAGCTCCGGAATATTTTATATTTATATATTTATATATTTGTTTAGATATAAAGAGGCATTGTCGTGGTCGTTGTTTGAATTAATCCAAATATAGAGGTTTGTAACGAATCTTGATCATTTATTCGCGAGCAAACGGACTTATCGGGTCGTAACGGGCTGAGAGCGGACACGCGCTAGCGAAAACAGTGCACGCAATCTAATACACCAGTTATATTGTGAATATTCTGGTGCTGTGGTTGAAAATGCCAGCAGTGTGCGAGTACCTCGAGAAAGATAGTATTGTGAAAGGGAGGAATCATCCTAAAATGGAGAAACGAAAGCCTTGACTTGCTTATCTGATGGCATTATGTCGAGTTTATTCCTGACAATACCACGGAAAATATGTGCCAAGTGATTTTATTATTTTTAATCTTGAAACAGTATAGCATTAGGGAAAAAAGAGAGTCCGAGTATAAACCAAGAGGAGCTAAACTATATAAGTATGAGCATCAGCCCAGGGTAAAACGATCGTTTTCCCCTTATATGCGTGGGACTAATCGCTCGGGTGATTCCGTTCTCCATTGAGTTTACTTACGCCAGTGGGGTGGAAAAGCATCAGATCCGTCCCCCGGTCCTCCAGCCCCTTGTCCTCCACTTGCTCTGCAGTTAATGTGTTCCGGAGTTCACCCTCTACTCGGAAAGCTCGTTTCTCTTATATCCGACCACTTTCCTCCCACTAGGATCCTCTATCCTCCACCAAACCCAAGGATGAACCAAACCCAAACCAGTAGGTACTACAATATACTGCCGAGTTATAACCTAATTCTCTGCTATTTCTATTTCAATCCAAAGACATCACGATACTTTTCTTCCATTGCCTTTTTAAATTCTAAAGACTCTCTGTTAATAATTTATCTTATTTATTTTATTATTTTTTTATTGTACCTCGTTTGGTTATTATTAACATTATCGTTTCTTTTTTTTCTTTCTTTTATTTTTTTTTATTTAAATACACACTCACGGACTTTGTTCGTAACAACATTATAACAGTCGAGTAAGAATATGTAGGAATAAAGTTGACACAGTTGGTTATACAAGGTTACCTAATTATTTTTAAATTCCTTTCAATATAATAATTATCATATAAACTATTTGTTCATCATCAATTGGTTAACTTGTTATATTAACTCTCTTCGTTTCTTCTTCTTTTTCTTCTACTGGTATCTTGTTCATTGAACCTCCAAATAACAAAATAATATTTCACTAACACACGGGTTCAGGTTAATATCCTCAAGAGGTACGCCCGCATCTAACAAACTCAACAAAACTATCCACTTTATTTACCGTCCGGGTTTTACTAAGACACTTGCCAAAATTACAGGAAATCATCTATTTTCTTCTATTACGGTCTTTGGGAGAATTTTCAAAGAAACGGTAATAGACTCACGGGTGTACTCGGAACTAATGGATAATTCTTGTAGGATCATAAATTTAACCAATTTTCTGGAAGAATTAAAAAAAAAAAAAAAATTTATCCTCTTCAGATATTTTGGATCATCGGAGAAAAAAATTGATCA
>JZSA01007109.1:0-29020 GCA_000956155.1 Cotesia vestalis | reverse complement strand
ATTTTTAAAAAAAAAAAAAAAAAAAAGAGAAAAACAAGTGTAATAGTTTTATAACTTGTAACACTATTATTTGATTGTGTTAAGTGTAACATTGATATGGTGGCGAATGGTAAATAAAAGAGGGTAGTTGACGAAGGTCCCATGGTGAAGCAAAATTGAGAATATAGAAGACGGACATTGAATATCCCCATTGGGAAAACACGTAAATGATAAATGCGGTTGTTGTTGTTATTGGATGTATGGATTTGTCGGTTGTTGCGGATTTAAAGTGGCCTCCGTTGTCAAACTGGAGCTGATGTCGCTCGCCAACTGGGTTAGAGTGGGCTTTACTTGGGTAATTATAATCTCTCCCACTACACCTCAACAGACAATATAACCGTACACAAGTGACACCAAAATTACACTTATGTGTATTATTATTGGATGGTGATTCAAAGTTTGCTATGGCCACAACTAATTATAGTAATTGGCTGATAGGAATTGGTAACCCATTCATCAGCTCATTGTTAATTATTGGCCCGAGTTGAATGAACTGATTTTTGCCTTACGGGATTACTTTTGCGGTAGATAACAAAAGTTCCGCTGACTCTCTGTCTGACAGAGACAGACTGATGGATCATCGAACGACTCTCAGCTTTTAAGTGAATGAATCACATCCAAAAGGTAAAACAGAGTCTACTTGCAAATACACACACGGTGTAACAACCAATGAAGAAAGACTGCTGCAGTTGGGCTTTAGCTCACGACTCGGTAATCATTCGGGGTTTTTCGGCTCAACAAGTGGGCCAATGTTTTCAGAATGGATCTGTCCAGAGTTTTTAACACAACACCCACGAATTTATACAGCCAAGCATTGCCTACAAGCGTAACACAGTCCTACAATTCTCTACGTGAGCAATTTTTTATGAAAACTATCATTAATTCAAATCATTTGTGAATGACAACCAAAAAAGTGATAAATTAAAACTTTTGGTTCAGTGAAAATGTTTCTGGTCATACCAATGTAATTTAACTGGCCTACAGTTGAAGATTCTCCAGCAAAGAGAGTTACAAACACAACAACTGTGGATGGAAAACGGCAGATCGTTTATACCGAGCAAAAGAAGATGTAGTTCGTTGCTACAGCTCTAAAATCTACACTTGTATTTCTCGTGTAGTTAAGCGAGTGTAGGGGTTGCTGGTTGTTTCACTTCCCGCGAACTCAAAAGGGACAAGCTGCACCCCAAGGGGAAAAGAGTTCACCCAAAAGAGAGAGACACAATTTTATGTTCATCTGCCTTAAAACGGAGAGGGAGAATCCCAAGAGGAGAATGATGGAGTTACGCCGTACAATCCTTCGCCACACTGCCAGAGTGGGGGAAACTGCGCTGGAGGGGACTCTACCGTCGATTGGACGACGAAGGGAGGGAAGATCAGCTTGCCTCCCCTAGTCGAGCGTCAGTCGCGTCGCGTACCTCGACCGCATGAGATTTTGTCGCTTTTTCATGTGATCCCGAGCTTTTTTTTTTATTATTTCGGTTATCTCCTTCTCTGTCGAAGACTACATCGTCTGCAGTAAAACGGTTTTAGTTTTTATTTATTATTACATCCTTTTTTGTATTAATAATAGTACGTAATATTATTTATTACACGAGTGAATGCGTTTGATATAGACCCGGGCTACGAGAAATATTGACACGGAATTTTGTTCGACTCACTGCAGAAATACAAGAGCAAATGGTGCGAAAACAGAAAACCGAGTTTTATTTTAAATATTTATATTTCTAGTCTTGATATATATATATTAATTTATGTATTACCAGTGAAACAGACTAGTGATTAATACGGCAATAGATTCTACAGTGATTGACGTACCCATTACACGAGTGTTTTGAGTGGTTAAATTATTTTAAGTGCCATCAAAGTGTTCTAGAGGTTAAATGTTGTAAAAAAAAAAAAAACGCAACAATCTTAAAAATTATTTTGTTTATATCTAAAAACTCAAGAAGAACATCCAACAAAAGAAGAAAAGAAGAATATATGTATATTTTTTTATATGGTGGATTTTAGTTGGTCTTTTTGGCGTTGTAACGACGCGACTCGTGCCGCCATGTGTGTCCGACGTTTCAGCCGCGTGTTCGTTTTCTGATAGGACCTGGGAAGAAATATAAATAAAAAATCGAAATAATACCGAAGGGAAAAGGCAACAAAGCTTTTTTCAGTTGTCATCCATAAACCTTTTTACGTACAAGCCGTAAATTTAAAATTCACCAAACACTATCCGGTGACTATTGACACTTTTATCTGTCAAATTCTGACAGGATAAATTTAAACTGGTGACCGTTTTTGGTTGTATCAGTTATGATATTATCGGGCTGTGATTGTTTCTCCAAAGTTATCCTTATTTAGTGGTAAACATGTCAGCAATAACAAACAAGACTGCTAGTGTGATTTGATATTTGTTTAAACTAAAAATAAAAAGTGGTTAAAAAAAATTATTTGTGACAAAAAAACAAATAAATAATTGAATTAACATACTATTATCATCGATGATGCAGTCAAATACTATTTTGCGCGACATCAGTACTACGGAAAAGCTAATGGGAAATAACAACAACCTCAACAACAATGGATCTCCTGGTGACATAATGTTCCACATGGGAGACGAGGGAATGACGCAGCTCGGCAGCGTCTTCCAGTCAGCGTATCAGTCAATTGTCGATGGTGGTCCTCAGGTAAAACAAATAGAAAATTAAATATTCAAAATAAAAATTGATATAAACTTTTTGAGCACGGATATGTGTATCAACGGGATTTTCCACAGAACCGTCGATTATTTGACACCCCTTTGTTGTTCATTTGCTGGCACATTGAATTACAAAGCATTTATACACACGGGAATGAGTTTTTCAATCGTGAATCCTCAGTCCCAGGCTGAATGTTCTATAATACCTTTTTTTTTTTATTATATTCCGGGTGGCGCTAAAAGGATTTAATCCTTTTCCTGCCGGTTTTATATTTACCCGATTGGTGAAATAAAAGGTCTGAGCATAACATGCTACCGGAAATCCAATAACTGTAACAAGTTGATACCTCTCAATTAATCCATAATTAAATTTAACGCTCACAACATTGATTATTTTGAATTTATTGTTTCCTCTTGATAGTTGTGTTAGTTTTTATGATAAAAAATAGATATAAATAAAAATAGTTGGAAGGTTTGAGGGCGTTATTCAGAGCAGGAGGATGTGACTCGTGATCCGGGAGGCATTATTTCGTTAAATGGAATTTCTATCTAATTTAAATGCGGCTTAGCCAGAAATAATGCGATTATGCGTTAGCTTATTCTGTTTGTTAATCTCCTTTGCACGCCATTGTTATCCGTATAGTAACGGAGGAAAGGGCGGCAATGAGAGCGAGAGGGGGCGGCTGCACCAGAGCTACAGCATCACTACATATAGAGTATATATACAGAGGACTGAGTATGAGGGACGTTATAGTTGTTGTACCGAGTCTGAGTGAGAAATAAGGCTTTAACCCCCCGACTCCCGACTCTCTCTCACACACTTTACCCTCCTTTTCACAGCACTCCGATCTACTGAATTGTGTGTGTGTGTGTGTATTTCAGTACAGTTTACTCCTCTGCTCGGTTTATTCTCTCTCTGGCTTATGGACTGGATTCCAGTGACTCTCAACCGAGCGTTTTGCCATTTATCATCACATCCATGCTCAAATTCCCCTTCCACCTTACACCCCCTGGTCTCCCGCTGCTCTTTTTAAAGCTATTCAGTTATGATGATAATAAAATTATAGCCGAAGAAGGAAAGGAACACAAGCACAAGTAGAATCAGAAGAGTAAGAGAAGAACGGAGCTGATACACTGAAAATGATAATAAAAGTCAATTAGTATTTCATTTTTAATTCCCCTGTTGATTGTTAATTAAGATAATCAGCGCAAGCATAAATTACATAAAAATGGACTAAAGTTTTATATTATTTTTTTGTCTCTTAACTCTCAACTACCAACTGATCGTCTCTCTTTCAAGGTCTCGACACATACTCACCGTTGAAACGAGACAGCAAGATGAGTTTTATGAGTAAGAGAGTATTCAAAAAATAAACTAAAACGAAAACTAGTGGCGCCCTCAACGCACACATATGCTTCTTGCTCCTTCTCCTCGTTTTCTTCTTCATCATCATCATCATCATCTTATTTTATTAGTTTTATTTTAACGTACCATTGTATATGTATGTATTCTATCAGCATTTTATTAAGCCGCTTATTAAACTACTAACGGTACACGTTTTGTTATTGCCGTAAGTAATTACTCAGCATTGTGCAGTGTACAACCTGAGGACAATTTTAAAAAACACAATCGATCATCAAGACTTGTTTGTTCCAACATGTACATAATTATCTTGAATATCTTTATTTCTGTTGATATAAACTCATTTAAGAAATTTTACCAGTTTTAAAGGAAGACAATAATTATTAACAATTCAACTCACAAGAAAACTTGTTTTCGTAAGACATTTCCGGTCTTCTCTTCAGTATCCGGTTAGATCAAGATGAAGAAACGCAAATCGATGGATCTTTGTACTTGGAAGTAGTAATAGTTGGATATTATATGACATGAACATACAAAGCATACTGTACTGTGGAGAATCGCTGCCGTTAATCTACTAGATTACCATTATATTAGTACCCGGTTGGCTCTAACGTAGAAGCCTATATCTGTATCAGTGGTGCACAATTCTGTGTAACTTGCACGGACTCGGACAATGACACACAATCGCGGAAGCCCGAGACACCGATAAAGGGGTAACAAGAAAGGGAACGGGAGCTGGAGCTAGAGCTAGAGTTAGAGGGTGGATGATGTTCATGTTAGGCTCTATTTCCAGTCCACCACAGAGTTTAGAGTACCCACGCAACATGTGTGATAATACAGTATATCACGATGTTGTATTAATAGCCCAATGCTATCTAATATGAGATACATGTCTACTCCATCGTGTAGACTTGCTCTTACCGATGATATTAGTCATCATCTACATAACCATTGTACACTGCATACGCTTAGGTGTATTGCGAATTACCAACTGGGAAAGGGCTGTTGGTTGTTCCTCGATCGAACTAGATCATATCCGAGGTATGTGCACATACGAGCTGCTGGATCTTCCTCGTCCCAGCTGATGTATGCGTTTACCAGAGAGATGGCGCGACAAGCGAATGATGTATGGAACTAATGAGAGGCTACGATGTTACACTCTATACTTTTATTTAATTTAATAGTTTAGTTTAAGTCGCTCGAATTCACGCCTAGTCCCTAAATTTACTAATGACTAATGACATTTCTGTTGAAAAAAAAAATATTATTGAATGTCTCCCCACAGTTGAGCGTCTACCGTGGATAATTCTTAAAGCGAGTGCAGTTTGCCGAATGCATACTTGGATTACATTTTGTTGAGCGTGACGTCGAACAGAGTGAAAGAGAAAAGGAAATAAATAACAAACGAGCTGAGTTTGAGGGTAAAAGGGAGCCCAGGAAGAGAAAGGAAGCCCAAAAAACATAGTAACCAAAGGGGCCATATGGCGTGTTTAGTCTTCTTCTGCTTTGGACTACCCGAAAAGGCCCCAACCTCAAGATTCCGAGACTAAATTTTTCTAACCCCCGTCAATCCTCGACTACTGATTATGCTTTTTTTTCTCCTTCGGCCTTTAAATATTATTTTTGGCCCCTTGTACTTACTCGAGGACCTTTTTCCCTCTTGAACTATCCCACGAGCATACAAAAACGAGAATTTGTTATTTTTGTTTTCTTATTCACGTATTTATTCTGTCGGTGGAATAATATTGTTTCGAAAAATTCATTTGATGAAAGAAAAGAAAAAAAAAAATTTAGTGTGAGACAGATAAGACGAGCGCATATTATCTCCCAAGAGTTGTTACTTTTAATAAATATCCATATTGTGTGCATCATACACATAAGGCAGTGGTGCCTTTCAGTACCTGACTCGAGATCTCAGATCCGACGACGGTTGCTACCATTCAGAATATTAAACTACAATAATAACATCCAGCTACTGTATATATACGATGTATACATTATTTTTTTGAGTTACTGACGAATGATTAGGGGGGGCTTTTTCTTCAGTTATATGTCCAAGATATATTGAAATATAAACTATATGGATTACAGCAACGAATTGCCCGGTAGTCTAGTGCCAATTTATTGACTTTTACTATAAATACTTCAATAGAGCAATAGAGTTGTTGTTGAACTGGACTCGTAAACCCTCGAGTGACCGGGAATCAGGTATACGTTTACTTTCGATTCTGCAACGACAATTTATTATTGAAAAATATCCGGCTATTCTGGTATGTCGTGGCCATTGGGGCATGGAGCCATGTATGATTTAAATAGCCCGTTGGTGAAACACTAGCCCATACCAGCAACTCCCAACTCCAAAGAAGAAGAAGAAGAAGAAGAAGAAGAAGAACAAGTCAGAATTCTACGCCACTGCCAGGTCATTTCCTGAGTGTCGAGTCTTTCTTGTTGTTGTTGTTCCTTCTGTTCTTCTTTTTCAGGAGTCTTTTATCCTACGGGTTTTAAATCGCGGGGCGTATAGGCACCTCATCCAGAAAACTCCAGAGAAAATAGTCAGGACCAGTGAAAAGGAAAATTACGAATGTAAAAAAAAAAAAAAAAAAAAAAGGGCGAGTACAGGAAAAAAAAGCGTGTACGGGACCACAAACCCTGGAAAAAGCATTTATCTCCAGCTGTGGGTTTCTATCTTATATTACACTTATAATCTCCGAGCTTTGGCTCATCCTAACATTTATTTTAAAATTTTTTTCACCCCCCGTTTCTCTTCAGTCTTTCTACCCGAGTATCTTTTTTCTTGCTCTTGATTTGTTTAATATTCTGACGTAACGGCAAGATTAAAATTTTTTCTTTTTCAACTTGTAATTAGCGAAATCGCGTTGTTATATCGGTTGAAATTTAAATTTTTTTCTATTTACACAAGTGCCAGTTTTTTTTATATTAAAATACGAGTTTACGAGATAAAGATAAGTAACTCTACAAGGACAAGTTTAATATTTAACTCAGTGATTCTATATTCGATAATCATTTGGGTGTTTTTACGATAAAACTAAATAACATTTTGACAACACAAAAGTTTCTAGTGTCTAATGTGTTAAAACAATATTTTTTATCAGTTAAAAAGTGTCAAAATCCAAGTTCTTGGGTAACCATCCTCAAAATAGTAAACTAAGGTGTTGAAAACTGGTTGGTAAATCCACCACTAATCCCTGACGAAGTCTATTGTCTCGAAAAACTGGTGGCGACTTTACTCTATACCTGTTGTTATTATTGTACTTGTCTTAAAAGTTCTGGTACGTACCTAAATCTAAAAAAGAAGGTTCAAGCATAAAAAAATAAACCAAACACCAGAAGACATAAAGTTTCGGCGTTGTAAATTTTTTAAAAAATAATATCATGGAAAAACGGGTAACTGTTAATACTCTTCCGAGTTCCGTTGGCAGTAAATACATCTACATTTACACATTTACACATACACTTGGAAAAAAGAGGGACCTGCGTTGTAGAAGCGCGTGCGCTTGTAGTAGTGCGACGGCAGCTGTCCGCCAGGTGCTCGCTCGACCGGCCAATCGGCGGGCTTTAGGGCCCCGAGAACCCCACCAGGGTGCTTAACCTTCCAAAGCTGAATCGCCCCCTCATTTACCTGCCAAGGGCTGAGTTTACAGCAGAGGGAGGACCTGTCTGAGCCTTTATTCTATTTATCTCTCTTTTTAGTTGTTAGTAGTACATTGTACCGGATTTGAGCGATGTGACCGGCTACTAAATCAATTCCCTTTCACATCACCAAAATTATAAATCATTCTTCCCTTTTATTCGATTTATTTTTTAAAAAATCATTTTGGTTTTATGATTTTCCGGTTCATCAACAATTTGTTCTTTTTAAAACCGTAAAAATAAGTCCACCCTTGCGCAATTATCAGCAAAGTGAGTTAGTCCATAAGTCAGAATAAAATCGGATTAGATAGAGCAGAAAAGCAAGTACCGTTTGTCTGATAACCGTTTAGGGAAACGTCGGTGCCTTTGTCACGCCTACGCATACCTCTTGGGCGGTCTGAGATAGATTCTCTTGGCGTGTGTTGTTTAAATTAAACATTATCTGTCGCTTAATTCAACATTTGGATATACATAATACTTCGTGCAACAGCATAGCTCAGCTTGTGCACGTGGTTAGCGGAAAATTAAAACAATTAAATGCTGAGTGAACTCATTGTATGACGTTGAGAGAAAGACATGGGAAAGAGAGTTTTGCACCAGGAAACACCGCATATTCACCCTTTTTATCCTACATACCGCACGTGGCTTTATTCTAAATCGTATAAATCAGATAAACCAACTTTACGGTCATGCCGTTATTTGAATACAATGCCACCAACTCTGTGTTCATTTTTACAATTATTTTTAATATTTATAATTCCATCTTTGAACGGCTGATAAATTATTCAAACAAATTATATCTCTTCTTTACCGTCCATCGGTTCAGGCTTCATTTTTATTTTATTTATTTATTGGATTTATATGCCAAGGCTTAGTTGGATGGCAAATTTTAAAATGTCTAGTATAATTAATGAGTAATAACTAAAAAGTGTTATTAAGCAAGTTCAATAATTTTTATATAAAATTTGTAACTTTGATCAGAAATTCAGTATTAATATTAATATTTATTTATATTTCCGGAGGATTTATTCATATCGAATTAAATGCGCGAGTGGTCCCGGAATTTTTTGGCGTATGTAAATTTAAATCTGGAAACTAGCGCTCGCGGCAACCGGAAAATTCAAATAGAATTATTGCAAGTGGTGAGGGTCCCTGGGGTGTCTGTTAAATTATTACATAATTGTTATTCACACTCTGAATCCCAGGCGATTAAATCAAATCGAGGTTTAAAAGGAACATTTTTATAGGAATTCTTTTGGATGGACGGAAAAGTGTCTTGATGATGAGTAAATAATTAATAACCTGACAAATAGTAAGCTAACTCTCTCTCCGGGGTATTGATTTTTTAAGCCATTTTTTCATAGCACTTGAATTTATCTCTCGGTACAATATGAAAAATAAAATGAACGATATTTTTTTCCCTCTGCGTCAAGGATAGAGTCCAATTTCAGTGGATAACTGCTTCGATTTACCCTCGATTTTTTTTTTTTTTTTTTTTTTTTTTTCCATTTCATTTTCCCATTTTTTGTATTTTTTTACAGGGATTTACATATTTCGGTGTGCGTTTGACCGGTAATAATGTTGCGCTCGTTTTCAACGAATGACTTTTATACAAGTTAAAAACTCTATGGACGTTTACTACGGGTTATTGTGCTTTGAAAAATCAACCCACTACTCCGCACATTTATATATACATATATACGCGAAAAGAGGGAGGGATTCCATATTATTCTATACAAGCATTGCAGGGCAATACGCCCTAGACATCACCCGTGGCGAAAAGGGAGGGTGCGCAACTTTTCATATAACTGACCGGTACACATGAGCAATTGATCAACCGAGTCTCGGTAGTTGAATTGTGAAATAACGAATTTGCTATAAACTGTTCATTGTGCGATTTATTATTTCTCATTTGCTCCCCTCCCACTGTCCGCCCAATACCAAGCTCTCCGTTATCGTCGACGTAATATTAAACATCAAATTGTTTATTTATTATCTCACCGATGGGTAATTTACGAGTGAGATAATCTTTCACCTTTTGAATTCCGGATCTGAGATAAAGAGATCGAAAAGCTCTGAACAAAAAAGTATTACTTTAGTTAAATATTTAAAGAACAAGATATTCTACTCCCGGAAAATGTGAAAGACACTTCTCGTATTTCCTATTCACCGATACTGCCTTTTTTTTTTCTTCTCCACATCCTCGGATGCTTTTATTCCTTAACTCAACTCGAAAAGTCCGCTAAGTAAGTTTCAGTGTCTTTCAAATTCTTATCCAGCTTTTGTAAAATTTACCCTCTATTTTTTTTCTATCTCATCATTAAAATCCTTCAAGTTACAATTAGTTATTACCGTGACTCTTTAGTTTTTTTATATATATATATTAAATCCGACTTTTCAATTTAAATAAATTTTAATTAATTCCCGGAGGAATATCCGGTGGAAATAAAACTAAAAGCTTTTTATGGGCTTGGAAAATAAAATTCACTATACTGTATATGATAAAAATATTGGAAATAAAAATAAAGTTTATTACATGGTCGATGGATCACCGTTGAAACATCAAGATATCAATATATCCTAGTGAGTGACAGCCGTTCTCAGTGATTAACCGCACAAAGCTGCGCACTATTTCCACTGAGAATATAACTAACCTTCCCTCTTTATCTGTATCGAAGTTAGTATTCTGATAGACAACCACAGTGGCGCCACCCCCAATAATTCTCATTCTCATTCTCTTGGGAACATATAATACAGTAATAAATATCGTACATTACATTACAAACCTCGTAAATATACTTATGATTTTATAAACACGATATACTTGCTGATTTATTGTATTTTTCTGGCTGTCATGAACTTATCGTGGCTGAAGTAATAGAATATTTGAAAATGTCAAGATTCATATATAAATTCAACAAATATTACTTCCATCTTCCCACTTATCTAAACCTTCCTAATTCTATCAGCCATCAAGTATCGAATTTTGCTCACTTTTTATCACATTACTTGGAATTATTATTTGCACCCCTTTGCACGATAAAAAAAAGCAATAAGTCAGTTTGTTAACCTTACACATATCAAATGACAAATCGTACTGGGTTAAAATTTCTCGGATAGCAAACAATAAAATATGTTTATCTGATTGAATTTGTTGCATAAGAAAGAGGATAATTTTCAGCTCTGAATAATCTCGACGAGGTCTATTGTTGGCTCCCCCTCGAGAAGAATAAGACGAAAATATATAAAAAAAAAAAAAAAAACTTCTCTTTGGAGTTTATGCTCGGAGCAAATCCAGCCCGACGCGTATAATTCTATCGGGCGATCAAATAATTGAAACGCTTAATGCGTAGGTGACGCGAGGAACCCTCAGGCTCTGACAAAAAGGGATGAACACACTCTCACCCCTAGAGGGCTGAATCTACTGCGTAGTATTTTGCCCTGAAGCAGCAATCCTCCCTTTTCTTCAGTAGTTTTTCGTGTAGCAATCTTTCGCACGGATAACATACGTCGAGCGTCAAACTATCGGCACCACGCCCTCACAAACTAAACTATAAGGACGTCAAGCCGACTCTACCATTTAAAATTCACGATTATTTTTTTTTTTTTTTTTGTCAAATCCGAATTATATTTGGTAAAATGAGCCACTTAACAATCGGAAGTTTACAATTGTAATAGCAAGAGACTAGCTAACACCCCTTTGGACTTTGGACTTTGGACAGCGGTCACGGGGGTGAGCGACATAATTCTGTGCGGCATTGCCAGAGCAAGTGCGACGGATTCACACACACAGACAATGCCGAGAGCACCGTGTACGAGGCTCGAACAATGCTCGGATAAGACAGAGCCGTTATTATGCGACAGTGTGTGTGTTCCGAGGGTGAAAAGGAGAGGGTGATACACCGGGGGGTACAGTTCAGGCATTATAACGCAGCTACAAATCATAGGGCAGACCCTCACCGCTCAGAAGGGTCCGCTACTCCCTGACAGTGGGACGTTACAACGTTCAATGTATATTCTCTCAGTGTTTCACTGTTGTACGAATTGGGGTGAGGAGCAAGGGGTAAATACACCCCCGACATCGTCTCACCCTGCTCAAAATGTCCGACTAACCCACACTCCGATCAGATCTCGTTGTTTCGAAGGGACCCACTGCTACAACTACCATGTTACTATACTATTTTCTCTTGAGCATCTATAAAAACATTTACCGCAAGCTAACTACCCCGTCAAAGTTATTTTTCTTTGTTTAAACATTTATTTCGACAAATTTATCGATAATAAAAAAACATAGCTTAAAATATCAGATCTAGAGATAGAAAAAGAAGCCGCTTGTTTTTGTTTGGATTCGTTGAATTACAAGGTTATCAATTATTGATGAAAGAAATAAGCGGTAATCGTTTTAGTAGTGAGTTAGGTGCGTTTGATTAATCGAAGATATATATTTTGTGAATGTATGCTCAATTTCACTAACCAATACTTGCTCGGGCGAGGTTCTCCCGTTTACTGGCGCATTAAACATCGGAAAGCCATAAAACTGGTAAGATCAACAAAAAGACGAATTTATTGGATGTGAGAAATAATAGCTGAGATAAATTAAGGAATAGAGAAGTTTGAAATGGTATTTAAAACATCGAAGCTATTTTAAAAATTGATAACATTTAAATTATAGACTATGAGCTGGGAGTTTTTAGTTTTGATGTTAATGATTGTTGATATGGGATTAATAAAGGGGTTTCGTGTTAATTTAAAGCCCAACAGTTTGGTTATTTGATAACCACTGGTGTTATCCTGAGAAAGGGTATAGCTTTGTTTCTGGCTCTGTTTCTGTTTCGAAGATCCCTCGACGGCTGTAACAACTTTTGTGAAACGAGTAGCCGAGTGGTGTTATATAGCGTGAGCCGAGCTAAGCGCGTTATTAAATTTTTAATGTGTCTAAAGTTGGTACAACTCACCGCCCTCTAGGTGCTGAAACCAACGATTCATCCCCTTTGATAAAACGGGTAAAAACCGGTGAGATAGTTCCCGAGCAGAACAAAGACAGAGTATCAAGAAAATAGAAGAGTGTACTGTATAGTCTGGAGGATGAAGAGAAAAGAAGAAAAGGTCATGTCTGTCGCAATAAATTCATTAATCGCTTCCAATTAAACCGTGGCTCTCAATCTCATGTCTGTTGGGCTTTTCTGAGGATCAATTGTTTTCTTGAAAGTGATACTCGCGGATCAAGTGTAACTGGAATGCACCATCATCAAGAATCTCCTCTCTTTGTCGAGATTTTTTCTCCATTGTTTAGTCCTCGTGGCTTATGGTGCTGGTGAATGATGTCACCGAGGTGTTGGATGACGAGCAAGTATTTACTTGGTTTAGAAGACGATACATTGTTTATAGGATGATGGAAAAATGAATTTGATTAGTCACACAATAGTAGATCATATTTTCAAGGCTCACTGTAATGAGGATTTATCAAAGCTCCCTAAATGGCTGTTAATACCATGGAGGTCACTTGGTATATGTTCCGTGAGAATAAATTTCGAGGCTATTACAGTGTGCTTCGTCATTGATTTGTTAAAATTGCAACTATTGGAGTTAAGTCTAGAGTAGTGGGCTGCTTTTTGTTTTACCTCAATTTAACCTTCGAGTAAAACCAATTAAAACGTTTTTCTTGACTCGGTAGTCGTCGAAGCTCTTTATTTTATACAACATCATATGAGACTACTCGAGTACAAAAGAAGAGCCAAGAAAAAGATTGATGAAAACGATGAAGAAAAAGCAGTTAACATTAGTGTTGCTTTGGATGGTTATATATATATATATATATATAAATATAAACTGGACAAAAAACAGAATCATCTCTTGTTCCTCTGGAGAGATGCGGTTATACACATTTCAGGGTCGTTAGTCTTGTATCCGATGAAAAATTCATTGAATCGTTCGAGTGCCATATTAGCCGTTGTCGCAAACTACGAAAATGGCGGGATGCCTGCTGCCTGCTTTGGGAAAAACTGGAGATTATAAGTCGCCGGACCAGTCTCCAGGAGAAGAAGAAGGAGGAGGAGGAGGAGGATTGAGTGTTGTATGACTTGCGTGTGACTTGTTTCATCAACAAGATCTGGCCTTGAATGTGTGGAAGGGCGTATAAACATATAATACTTTTATATAGTATAATATAATAATAATAATAATAATAAAAGGTGTCTTTTACAATAAGAGACACCGATAGATATTCCCATAATCCATAAGCCATGTCTAACGGCTGTAATTGCTGCGGTGTATCGTATCAAGGTCGACGGCTTGTAGTATATCGAAAAATATCTATGGATATGTGTCTATAAAGGCAGAGCATAATCATCGGAGCGCTGGATGTATATTGATATATGGATGTGTGTAATATTAACGGTTTATATCGGTAATCTAAAGAGAACAAAAGACAGTGAACAAGAGAGAAAATATTGAATAAACGGAAACAGTGTGACAGGTTAGCATTGTTGGAAAAAGGCTGGTGATAAAAGTGTCAAACGAAATGCTCTGTCCAACGGCGACAAACTAGAGACCAACACAATGGCCGCCGTTTGGACGCATGAGATTACGCGCCATCTATAAGCGTCCCATTCGTCCATGCATGTATGAAACAAAAGCGTGTGATACATAACACACTGTGTTTAAACCTCCCGACGAATATTTCATTCCCTTTCTCCAACATACCATTTTCCTAGTTTCCGGTAAAATGTTACCTGAAAAATCTGACTGGTAAACAAATTTAAGGTTCTTTTTTACGGCTTCAATCTAATCTCACCGACTGATTAGCGACATTCCATAATAACATTATTTTAATTTCTTAGACTAACAATGATCAATTATCCTCATTAGTTATAACGTCATAATCCTTTGTCTTGAGTATCTCATTTAGTCAGTACTCACCAGAAAATAATCCCGGGTGAATTCTTTATCGAGTAGAGAGACTGTTGAACTCGACGGTACCATTTGTTCTTGTCGTCGGAATTATTCTGTCGGTTGACCGTCGTCGTTAATACCTACATGATGTCTTCAGTCCGTCAGATAACAAGACTACATTGTAACTTCTAATTAGCGTCATACAAGTTAAAATATGTATTACACAACGGTTTATAAATACACTTAAAGTTTTAGTCCTGCCAAAAATGACGACAATAGGCTTGATTACAAGAAAACTAAAGACCAGTGACATAATGTCGGTACGTCTGTTCATCTTGAGGAAAATCGATTAGACTAGTATCAAATGCTCTCTCTCTCTCTCTCTTTTTCTCCGTTGGGTGCAGTGTTACGTGAACGGCGACAGGCAGTCTGGCCAGTTTGCCTCCTTGGTGGCCAGTTTGTTACCGTCCTTCTCAAGCAGAATAGCCTTCTCTCTTTAATGCTCAGCGTTATACACCTTCACCGGGTACGTTTCATACGTTCAGTCGAGTCTTGGACTATGTTCTGCGTTCTCTAAGTTACCAGTGGGCGTCGCGTACACTTACCCAGCTACATAATACAGAGCTTAGTATGCCAGGGACTAGTCCTTTGTGACTATAGCTTTCAAGTATTAGTTTATACCTCTCAAATGAAATTCTCAGGCAAGTGGTTCCACCAAGAACACCACTGTATAATCCCTTTAACATTAAGGACCAAAGCATTTCTGTTATTGACAAATATAAGGTGATTCGAAAATTTAAAAGGACTTGCAAAACCATCAACCCAATATGTCCTTACCACGCGCAAATCGTCATTTAATGCTACGCGACCTGTTGCACAATTTTTCCTTCTATTCCTTCAGCAATCATAATTAACAATTGGCGTTAAAAGTTGTGTCCGTTTAAAGGGACTTTTTGGTGTGTTGATGTCAAGTGGTGTTGATGTAGACTGTAGAATCAAGGGCTCTCATGCTTCCGTCCTCGACAAATCCTCAACTAAACTCAACTCGGTAAAGTCTTACGCGTAATGCTAGTGTTTACTTAACGACCCCAACTTCAAACAAAACGTCCCGGTTTAAAGGCATAGCACGGAAATACCGAAGCTTAAGTACAAATACATATAATCCACTGTGTTTTTCTTCTTTGCTTTTGCTTTAGCTGTTTTTGCCGGCACTCTCCCACTGGATACTTTCTATATATGTGTATATGTGTGCTGGATTTTTTTTAAGTGAATTTATTTTTGACCAGCTCACGTTCGTCTTTTGTACAATCTTACCAATAAGACCAGTACAGAGAAACAATAAAAAGACTTACAACTACGAAAACGTATTTCTTCGGGGCTGGCTTATGATGTCTAGACATCTAACCAAGTATCAATATACGCCGGACCAGAAATAGTAAATCATCATAAATGTATTTATGATAATTCATATTGTAAGATAATAAATATTAAGTTCCGCAATAAGAAAATTTCTTTGTCTACCAACGGAGAGTGAGTGCTTCAGTCTCACTCTGGATGATATTATACATTAGACGCTGTAGTCTAAGATGAATCTGTGGGTACACGCTGAGCATTGATATTAAAGAGAGAAAGAGAGAGAGAGAGAGAGAGAGGAAACTGGTGGGAGAACCGCTTGGACCCCAACAAGCATCAGCAGTCTCTTTATACAACAGCAGAGTTAAGAGTTAGCCAAAGCCAAGTATCCGAGTAACAAAACCAGTCGCCTCAGTACCAGCGACGAGCCAGCTGCCCGTTACCTTCTAATTCGCTGGCTTGTTAACTCATGCGTCTAATGTTCGTGATAGTTTAATCGTTTTTTATCTGCTGTCTCTCATCTTTCGTACAGTGGTTTCATTAAACAACAAACACAGTGTTGGGATGTGTTAGTATAAAGTGATGAATAGACGCTGCTAAAAGGGTGTATACATTATACATCACACATTAGACATTATTGAAGAAATTAGAGATCTACTGGCAGCTTTAATCGTGTCAAGGCAATGCTCCAATGCAATCAATTGATTGTCAAACGTATTGCACCAGCAGAAAACAACCTATAATTCATTTGATCGCTCGTGCCACGTTCGTGCCGAAGCCGACGCATTCCTCAGTCCTAGGACTGGGAAAGCTGACTGCCTACGACTTGTAGCGTTATGCTTTTTTTTTTTTTTTTTTATTGAATCAATTGATCGGCATTCCTCATGTCGCTACCCTTAATTCACGGTGAATAAAATGGCCAGAAGCTACAAGCAGGATCCAATTTTCAAGATGAACCACCAGAATTTCAAGCTGAGTGATTTCACTGTTGATACCCATCGATTCAACGGTTACACCAGTAAATCCAGGATGACACCGAGTCCTCGGGGATTTGCCAATGGTGTTCCTTCCCCAAATTACTGGAAGTGCGGTCAGGAGAGCGGGGTAACTATAAAAAAAAAAAAAAAAAAAAAACAAAATTATAGCTTCTGTATTGTTCGAATACTGTTTTCTTAACACTCGAGCTGGATCTAGCTTTGGTATGCAACTGCAAGTTTCATCTAACACTCAGCGATCGTGCTACATACTAATTAGATTTAACCGTACGTGCTTTGAATCATTTGAAACCATAAACTGGAGGGTGGAAGATAAGAATCTCTGGAAATACAAGAAATTGGTGTGAATTGGAGGCTGGATCATTCCAGCTAATTCTGTTTAGCGTTATTACAGTAATTGCTTTACAAGATCGTTAAATCCGTTTAATTTATAAAATCATCTGAATCGTTTAGTTTTAAAGGAAAAAGGCTTGAGAAATAATTAAAAACTAGTAGCTGTTGGGTGTGGCTGTATATCCGGGATGTCATTTATATAATTACGATTTAGTTAATCCATAAATTCTCGTTTTTTAAGATAATTAAACAAAGGTTGGAAGAAAAAGCGGTTAATGTTGCTTGAAGATTGATAAAAAGACAGTGGTGTTAAGTGTTTAAGAAAGAGTTGTAGTTTTGTAGAAGGTGGAACGTCGGGGCGACGTCCTTCGCCAGTAATTGCACCAATTAAGGCTATTAGGAATATAATAAATCCAGGGAAAATGCCCAGCCCTCTAAAGTCTCAAACCATAAGACTAATAAACGCCTAGCCAGGAATCTCGGCAGAATCTCTGGCTGGAATTTGCGGTTATTTATTTAGTTTATCTTCCAGCTAGAAGGAAAATTGGACTGAGAAGTAGTAAAGATTGATAGCAAAAGCCTCTTTCTCTAAATAATTTATTTCATCAGAGTATAATTGATCTACGAACAATTATACTGATTAGAATCTGATTATCCAGTGGCTGAACGTCAACCGGAGCAATTACAATTATGAAATACTAGTTTTTTTATTTTCCTTAGAAAATAACTTGTTTAAATTACAACACAGCATTTAACAAACTTAAAAATAATATCTAATATACGTTTTATATTATATTAATCATTTATTCTTAGCGCGACACACCTAAAACGTCTAAATGATCGTTTATAAATGTCATCCGATCAACAAATTAATTAGTATCATTGTCATACCGATCACGTAGATTATTGCTCGCTAATTGTCGGTTATATGTCTAGCGTGTGGATGTGACTGAAAGGTCCTATCGTTAACTCACTTACACTAATAGACGCATCAACAAAACTCAATACATCCAAACGATCTGATAAATAATGTAGGCGATGACATTTATACGCCCGATCAACGTCCACAGAATTGTATATGCTATATGCACACCTGGATGCGCCGTGACAAGCACCACAAACAAAATTCTAAACTCAAGGTGCTAATTTATTGATACAAACTTTTTATTCTTCCACATTCTTGAGCTTCCGGTGGTTCTTTCCGATGCCAGTGACCGCTGAGAGCTTCTGAGACCCTGCCAACAAAGTCCACCTCTAAAATTAGCCGACTTTTCAATATTGTAACCACTTAATTTCTTTGTTTAAGAGTATAACTTTTTTTATCATTATATTTATAATTATAATCTTAAGTTTAGCAACAGGATCCAGTGGCGTATTGGGTGTCATTGATACCAAATACTTTAAATTAAATATTGTACAGTCACAACGATCTAACCGGGGTTTGTTTTAAAAACATTTATAAACCGTTGAAGCAATAGCATCATCAATGTTTTGATTACCATCAGTTTAGCATGAGAACGTCTGGATAGAAGCCTCAAGCTAAAACTGGAGAGAGAGAGAGAGAGAGAGAGGGGAGTGTCTCTACGAAATTCAATCTCTTAAAACAATATAGATTATTATTATTCTTTTAAATTTACTTTTAGCTTCTCAAATGTCCTTCTGTAAGCTCTGCTGGGATTGTTGTTTTAATACAACCTTTAATTACACAAACATTATTTATTGTATGTATTATCCTCCGTGTCCTTCTGTAACACATTAGTTTCTCCATTATCCATTAGCAACACTAACTTCTATTAGTATCAGTATATTAACAGCCCAACGGAAGCGTTCATTTCCTTTATTGTCACCGATGCTTTGTGGTATATAATTTATTGCATCAAATGTTGCTACAACTTGCACGTTATTCGACGGTTTGTTACCAACAAAGACTATTTTCTTAACAAATTTTCTCAAGTTAATTGCCGCAAGTTCATACCCGCATAAGTAACCAAGACAACACCTGTTTTACATCTTTTAATAATCATTTAATATTCGAACGATCCAAGATAGTAATAGACAGAACTATGAGGGTTCCCACGAGGACACCTGGACAATAATTGTTATTAATAATCATCAGGGTCCACGTGTGTTAATATTGCAAATTCAGAGCCATTTTTTGGCGTAGACTACAGCTAAATCAATCCAGACATTTATATTGCTTGGAAAAAATTGCTGACGCGGTTAGAAATGGACAGCGCGAAGATATTAAGATTTCTGATCCACTGCTGTACATTTTTATTATTGGTTTGTCCTAAAACGAACATAAAATATGAAATATCGTCCAGCCTGTGACGTATTGCTTGTCCTTATTTTCTCTATTTTTTGTCAATTCTTCCCTCGATTTAGTGCGAACAAAGGGAACTGTGGTTTACAACAAAGTTACGCATAAGAATTCCTTTGTTCTGTCGATAACTGTTTGTTTATCAAGACCTCATTGGAAATTATCTCCTCAGGGCCGAATTCTAACTCGGGAGTCGACTATCTGATTTTTTTTTTCCCGTCATTTATCTGTTGAACTTCCGCGTTGGAGTGAAATTCAGGCTGATCTGGCAATATAGAGCAAGCAGATGGAGCTTTACCGCAACTAAGTGCGAATGTAGAGGATCAGAGATACAAGTGATAGAAGTTAGCTTAACAAAATGCAATAGGAGATGGAGATGCCCGCTAGATCACTTGGAAGCAATTCATTTGAATTAATAGCTCGAGATATCTTTCCCGGTTCTTTGTATGTTCTTTAAAAATTTTTTTTTTTTTTATATAAATTATGCTTTATATTTACGCAAAGATTTATTAACAGGCTTATCAAGAGTACTTTGTATCGCAGCAATTTGTTTGTATAGTTGTTTCTGTAAATTCTTTAAAGATAACTAAATTTTTACACACATTAAAACACTTATTTCACTAGATTACATTGTAGAATTATAACGATGATCAAGAATGATTCTATTGGTCAAGAACCAGCCCCCACTTGTTCAGTTAGAAGCGACGTCTTGCGCTTGGCGTGGTGTATCGTCAAAAATATGGCCGCAGTCGATCTTCATCCACGCGGTAGTGTCTCTCGCTTTCTTTTACTCAAGAGGATATCTTTGCGTAATGACAGTTTAATTATTTATCGATTTAACGATACAAGCTTCAAGCTTGACAAAAAAATAAAATAAATTGACATTAAAACTAGTGCAGTGAGTGGAGAGCTAGGCGTCGAGCAAAGTAGTTTGAATTCCAAAAGGGTAAACTGTCTTGAGGGAAGTTTCCCTCAGTCTTCAATTTTAGTGGATTCTAGCCAGAAACGCTAAACGTATAAGTTCGACGATTCTTTCATGGCCTGAGAACCCGTTAAATTCTCGAGTGCCGGAATGGCATCGTCATCGTCCTCGCGTTAGTCTTGCTCCTCTCACACCACCGTTTACTTTTCTCAACGACTTAGTGTTCGGCAGGAGCCACCAAGAGAAGTAGTAGTAGTAGTAGTAGTAGTAGTACTCTTTCGGGATTCTGGGCTCGAGGAAGGAAGCTCAAGACAAAGCTAGATTGCGAACAAGTGAAACAGAACAAGTGAACGGGGCAAACTTTCAGCTGAGCTTATAGATATAATACAAGACTTTGAGGACTAATACACTCCAACACTGAATAAGAAACGTCTTTAACTTAAGAATAATTTACCATACGTCTCTGTTTACCATATTCTGTTAATTATGTTTGTCTGTCATTCTGATTATGCCAATTTCAAAATGGTATTAATTTTAGATCAAATTTTTATCAATAATTTTGATCTAATCTAATCTTTTTTTTTTATTTGTTTCAGTACGGCTCTGACGAATTCGGCCAGGACTCACCAAGGTACACTTCGCCGAAGGCAACCACCCTTTACGCGGAGCCCTACTATATCGGTAAGAGTTTTTGAACCCATTAACTGGTCTTATGATAAATTTCTTTAGTATCAGCAAGAAAAAGAAACAAAGTTTTATCAGACAGAGTTTCTGTTAAAAAATAGCGCAACTTTAGGCAAGTCCGGCACGAAATTACATAAAACAAAGTATCAAGAAATACGTTAAAGCTTATTGCTGTTGTTTCCAAGAGAAATAATGGCCCTAACTCAACCACCCGTTACTTTTTCTTTATCAGCTACACCAGCACACGTTACCAATTACTTAATTTACCAGTTTGTAAATACCATTTAAATTCAGGGTATATACCACGTGTCGACACGTGCTGCTTAAAGTGATTATTGTTTTCTGGTTGATTTTATCACTTAAACTTGGACTGGTTTAGCATAAATTTAGGAATTAAGAATAAATACTCACGGGTTTTGACTTTACAGATGGAAATTCCGCGGGAACGGGTCCAGGAGATCCTTGGAATGGAAGTGGAGTTCAGCCACCGTACAGCGGATATGCTCCTCCACACCTGGCACAACCTGCCTACCCTATGCACATAGCACACGATCCCATGGTAAGTGCTTTCGTTTTTAATTCATTTAATCTGTCATGAATTTTTAATTAACCAAAAGAGCATTTTTAAATTGTTAATAAAAACGATAGTTCTGGCAATGAAAGATGGTTGGGAATCACTGATGACAGTGTTGATGGCGGAATACGGCAAATGAGTCACGGCCGCTATATATAGAATTTTGAAATCCTCCTCCTCGTTCTGTTAAAGCAGCACCTCATCCACCTCCATGGCACTACAATATAATATGTGTTCTAGTCAAGTGCACGCGTAGCGTCCATTTGATTTACGCTATCCACTGATACCCATCACCCAGTGCACCCTAGTCCCAGCAACCGTATCACAAACTATCACTTAACATTCGTAATTAATTCACATCAATATGATAATGCGAGCAGCTTCTATTTACATTGTTATTGTTATTGTTATTGTTATTGTTATGCAGAACTTTGCTCATGTACAATTATTAACTTATTAGCAGCAGACTGTTTGTTAATAATAAATTAGGCACTTGCTGGATGAGTATAGGCTAAAATAACCTCAAACATTATTTCGCAGTATAAACCTAGCGCAATAAAATAAATCTAATAAAATAATGTAGACTTTGAACACTTCTCTCAAATGTTTCTAATAAATTACCGGTTATTTTAATCTCAATTCCTCGAAATCTAATTCGTAATATTTCCAAGTAAATCTTTAATTAAATTGCTCTGGGTTATACTAAAAACAAAGTACATACCTCTCTGCAAAAAAAAAAAAAAAAAAAAAAAAAAAAAAAAAAAACTGTTTGAACTTTCAAACTTTTTATAAAACGCAATTAACAAACACATTTGTTCTTGATATTTTACTGCAAATAGTAAATGAAAATAAAAATATTTATTTTTAAATTTTGAAACCTATATATTTAAATTTTCTCTTTTGATTCAAAACCTTGCATTTGATTTCAATTTATTTTTATTTAAATAACGATTCAAGTGCTGACTTATAAAAATTCGACTTTATTTGTCGTGAAATATTCATATTATGGTGTAACTTTTTTTTGATTCGTCCGCATATATTTTTTCTACCAATATATGGCCAATCCATAATTAGTACACAGCACGAATATAATGTACACATTTATAAATTCCCACTCGAGAATTATATGTTCATATGTTTGGATGGAAGGGGTAAAACGTAGTACTACGACTTGTGCAATACGCACGTGCGTTAACAACTTCTGACTTCCGTATGTTATATATATTTATATTGATATGAGTAGAGTGTACTAACATACATGAAATATGTTAGACGTTGAATACCGCTTTAGCATTGGTTCAATTTTTATTTGCGTACTTGAATATATCTCGAGTATCAAGTAATTGTGTTTTCATTGCACGGTAGCCTTCTCATTTTGTCTCTATAGTATTATAATCTACTCGTTGCTCACTCGTGATGCGAGTGTATAAATATTAAATCTATTACACCGTTTACATCCGCGTTCTATGTGATGTATATTTTATAACAGTGAATTATTGTGAACTATTAATGAATTTGTAACTTATATTATAATTTACAGCAATAAATGTAGACAAATATATGAATAAAAATGAAAAAAGTGACAATTTAACCGCGATGATAAAAATTTTAATTGAATCAAATAAACGTACGTGTATAGTAACAGCATCAGTGTTGAGTAGACAGTAGAACGGTTGTTCTGTAATAATACGAGTATTGTTGAGCTTATCAAGCGAGGCTAATTGAACGCGAACAGCTGGACTGTCAATATGACCACGCCAACAACAATAATATTATAATATTAACAATAATCACATCCAGCGTCTTGTGTACAGTAAACAATTTTGCGTCATTGCGTCAAAAAATTTTGTGTTGAAAATTTTTTGACGCATTGACGCAAAATTTTTTACTGTGTGCTCTTATCAAATAAAAAAAAATTAATTTCGTTAACCAGTCAAGATTCTTTAACTTACAAGAAATATTTTTCTTTTTTTGTCGATTTAATTTTTTAAATCTAATTGTTTATAATTGTAAAAAATGTTTTGATTATTAAAAAAAAAAAAAAAAAAAAAAAAAAAAAAAAAAAAAATATTTTATTTAATAATTCTGTGTTGTGTACGTTGTGTTTATTTGACTTGGTTGTTATTCTTTTCTTTTTGTTTTTTTTTTTGGTTTTGTTGTTGCGTTGGTGTTGTGTGTAAAGCCGGCGCCCGAACAACAGAGGTTAGACGATGCCATCGGCTTTCTTCGCGACCACGCCGAGGTGAGGATTGCCGATTTTCATTTGTTTTTTACTTCTAATTATTCGATTTCACCTCATTCATCACTTGTAACTATTTTAATTATTATTTAAATTATTTTCATTAAAATGACTGATTTTGCCATTGTATTTGTAACATGACTAACATTCATGCACAAGGCATTATCAATTTGCTTTTAATAAATTTAATAAAATTTTAATATTTTTAATTAAACCACCTAATTGTTATGCAATACTTAAATGTAAAAAACTCAACAAACTTAATACGGAGCCAGCGTAATCGAGACGATTTTTGGGTATTCTGTTGGTACAGGGATCCCGGATGGAGGAACGGTTAGACGACGCGATCAACGTCCTGAGAAATCACGCCGAGAGTCAGCTCGGTCTTCATCTAGGTCCCGTCGGTCCCCACGGCGGTCTTTACTCGCATACATCTCCATCGCAGCTGGATCACCTGGTAAGTTTTATCTATTTATATTTTTTATAATTACCTCATTGATCTCTTAAATTGACATTTTTTTTTTTTTTAATTTCAGGCGAGTCCTCATCCTGCGGTAACGGTAGCACAACCTCAAGGAACATATCCCGGACTCGCTCCTACGCCAGATACCGACGGCTCGATAAAAATCGAGAGGTTACCTGTCTCCAATGCAAGTAAGTACTCGCAACATGTTGGATGATAAATTGTTGATGATTTGCTGTTGGACGGTATCAATGATTAAAAAAAAATTTTTATTTTTGTTGATTAAGAAATTAGATTGTATCTTGAGAAATATTGACATTTTTTAAGAATTAAGCTCATCCTGATGTTACACTCATCGAGACCTTTCATTTGAGTACCCACATCAATTTTTTACATATTTTATATATTTATATATATGTATATATGAAAAATATATCAAAAATGCATGTGGGTACTCAAATGAAAGCTCTTGATGAGTATAACATCAGGATGAGCTTATATCTTTAAAAATGTCAATATTTCTCAAGATACAAGGTCAAGGTAAAGATAGAGAATTTTGGAAAAAAATAATTTGCTATTACACGGAATTAAAATAAAATTTACAAAAAGTATCCTTTTGCAATAATTAACAACCGCAGGAACAAAGTACAAAAGTGAAAGATTGAATGAAAAAGCCAGTCAATTACGAGCAGGAAGAGCGTTCCTGATATAGTTATATCTCCTTAAAAGAGTATGTTAAACCAGAGATAGATAAATCAGAGCTCTGGGTATATTGTCCCTTGGTAAAAGGGTTACAGCAGAGTGCTCCGGATGCCATCGTCCTTAAATGGGCTTTTAAATGCTTAAATACGGATATTTAAGATTTAAAACACGAGACGTAAGACATTAGACATTTTGAAAATTTACCAGGAGTTAAACTCTGTTAAGTATGTAATAGTAAGAGATTAATCCGAGGATTCTCTAGTTCGATATGCGTTTGTTGGATATGCCGATTCAACTACTAGCGAGAGTAGATAATAAAGGCCAATGGAATGCTTACACGATAGCGGTTTGTCGTGTGATTTATCTAATATTGCCTTATCGGGCGAGCGCTACACAGAACACCTGGGTGCTGTTATTTTTTTATCCATGGGAAAAACGTATTGTTCAATGATGCGACTAGGAATTTTATTCAAAGTTATTGTCATTCCAAGATTCACTATTCTTTAGAGAAAGTCTTTTAATATTTATTGATAAAGTCTAACCAGTGTTGTCAGAAAAATTTTAATATTTTTTTTTTAAGAAATTTTGCACAAATAAATTAAGTTTAAAATTAACATTTTTTAAGATATGAGCTCATCTTGATGTTCTACTCATCAAGACCTTTCATTTGAGTACTAACATCAATTTTTCATATATTTTATATATTTATATATATTATATATATAAATATATGAAAAATATATAAAAAATGCATGTGGGTACTCAAATGAAAGCTCTTGATGAATCTAACATCGGGATAAAGTTATATCTTGAAAAAAGTCAATAGTTAAGCAAGTACAGTGCAATTTAATAAAAAAAAAAATTTTTTTATACTAATATTAATTAAAATTATTAATCAGCAGAATACATATCGCTGGAAAAACGGAAAGACCCACCAGACAGCAGCGGAGGAGAAACAAAGCCGTCCAGTAGCGACCTCGCTGCTGGAGTGATCGGTGGCGCCACTGTAAACTCGACCTCTCAGGGCAAAGGAACCAAGCGCTCGCGCAGATAGTAAGTATCTCAAAAAATTAGGTTATTCCTAAATATATTATTATTGTTAATAATGTTGATGTAAAAAAAAAAAAACAAGAGAGGAAGACAACGCTGTTGTCTTCCTTTCTAGTTTAATAAAATTAGTTGTGACAATTTAAACTAACTTTTTTTTTTTTTTTTTTTTTATTATTTATTTTTACTAATCATTTATTGTAGGATCATCATTTATTTCATTGTCATCAGGATTATTCTTATTGAATTTTTAAGGACGCAAGAATTACACTCAAGTCAACTTTCAAGATTTTTATTTAAAATTTAAGGTTAGTTTTATTATCACAAAAAAAATTGTCACCAGGCGCCATCTGTGTTTTTAAAGTACAACTAAAATTATTTTCAGAATGAAATATAGTAAAAAAAAGTGACTTGAGTGTAATTGAAAAAAATTAAAGAATACGGGCTTAAAAATTGACATCACCTGCGTGTGTTCAATTATTAAAATCGTGAGTTTTGAGTTGGAGCTCGAAAGTTGTTCACTTTTTTAACCTAAAAAGTAAAGATAATAATTATAAGATTTAACCTGCGTTAAATCAGGTAATTAATCGAGTATTGTTATTGCAAAACTGTTGTTCGAGCGCGGAGGACGAGGATGACGATCCTGATGTCAAGGCCCAGAGGGAAAAAGAAAGAAGGCAGGCTAACAATGCGAGGGAAAGGTAAGCTCCGGTAATTTAGGGCTTGAACAATTATTTTAAGGGCCCGTATTCTTTTTTGTTAATAATTATTGTTAATATATTATTTGAGTTTGCCGACTTTTGATATTGGATTAATATTTATTTTATTTTTCGTCGATTGTTATTTTTATTCACTGTTTTTTCTTAGGATACGGATCAGAGATATCAACGAGGCGCTCAAGGAGCTCGGGAGGATGTGTATGACACACCTCAAGACGGACAAGCCTCAGACCAAGCTTGGGATACTTAATATGGCTGTTGAGGTTATAATGACTTTGGAGCAACAAGTTAGAGGTAATTTATATTATTAAGACACATAATTAAGAAATTACCTTATATCTTGCGAACTATTGACAATTTTTAAAATATAAGCTCATCCTGATGTTACACTCATCAAAAGCTTTCATTTGAATACCCACATCAATTTTTCATATATTTTATATATTTATATATATGTATATATGAAAAATATATAAAAAATGCATGTGGGTACTCAAATGAAAGCTCTTGACGAGTGTAATACTCTTGAGAAATGTAAAAATTAAAAAAGAAATTTTTTTTATTAATTAATTAAAAAAATATAAAATTTATTTATTAAATTATTTTTTCAGAGCGAAATTTAAATCCAAAAGCAGCTTGTTTAAAAAGAAGAGAAGAAGAAAAAGCTGAAGATGGTCCAAAATTACCAGGCCACCTAGCGGCTCACATAGGTCATCCACATTCGCATCCCCACGCCCATTCACAACCGCCATTTTCTACAATGCCCGTAAGTAACACCCGCCATTTTGTCGTCCACTTAAAAATACAATAAAATTATTAAAAAAACTTAACTTTTTTAGGGTCCTCCACCGTCACTCCAACACAATCAAGTCCAGCCGCAGTAGCAGAGGTTAAATGACGGCATCGTCCTTTGTTAAATAATAATAAAATAAAAAAAATAAAAAAGAGTGCAGTTCGAGTTCGCCTGTGAGAGACTTAAACACGTAAATATCAAGACTCGGGTATCAAAGCGATCCCACGTTTACTTAAATAAGATAATAAAAGTTATATATAAACATATATATGGATATGAACGAAAGAGTATATATTGAATAAAAACAAATATATACAATATGTATAAAATTTAAACTAAGCGTCGTTGCGACGAAAATATGACCCGGTGATGGTTAATCTGGCGAATCAAATGTGTGCTAGAGGGTGCTCTTTTGTTCTTATTAATCTAGTTTATTGTATATTGTTTCTTATAAATATTGATATAAATTAAAGAGGTGATCCTGACGGGTCCTTATCACGGTAGAATCCAGTAAAAAATCATTAACGATAAATCTATCGCAATACCGTAATCTGCGGTAGCTATACAGTAAATCTACCGCACTATCTTAATCTACGATAGCTATACTGTTTAACTATCACAATACTGTAATCTACGATAGCTATACGGTAAATCTACCGTATTTTTAGCGTTATTTATCTATTGTAACTTATTTGTATCGTAGGATACGGTAAAAATACCGCAAAAATGTTAGCTACGATATCTATACGGTAAATATACCGCACTATCGTAATCTACGATAGCTATATGGTAAATCTACCACAATATCTTAATCTACAGTAGCTATACGGTAGATTTATCATAATTTAACCGTAATATACCTATTGAAACTGTAATTATATCATAAAATACGATTGAACTACCACAAAACTGTAATCTACGATAGCTATACGGTAAATCTACCACACTATCGTAATCTACGATAGCTATACGGTACATCTACCGTAATTAAGATCCGCCAGGTAATAAAATAATTGTGCAGTTATTATCACGCACAATCTGTAATTGGAACCAATTGGGATAGACCGTTTATAAATAATGGTAATAATAACTCTAATAATTATTAAACAAATACCGATTGATTTGTTTTTAATAATCATATCGGGATCTAATGACAATAAATAAGTATTATTCATATTGTATGTTATTATGAATAAACGGGACTCCTGATACTAGACAGGTTTTATTTCAATAGTAATAAATTTTC